>BCLH01002369.1:27601-45938 GCA_001602315.1 Zoysia pacifica | reverse complement strand
TTTTTTTAAGATCTTTTTC
Source organism: Zoysia pacifica (assembly GCA_001602315.1). Lineage (NCBI taxonomy): Eukaryota > Viridiplantae > Streptophyta > Magnoliopsida > Poales > Poaceae > Zoysia > Zoysia pacifica. The sequence goes on along the minus strand of BCLH01002369.1, from coordinate 45,919 downwards.
GGCTACAGTTTTTCTTTTCTTTTTCTTTCTTTTTCGCGGTTCTTTCGCGGAGCCCGAAGGCTACCGCCACAGTGTAGCCGACGACTACAATTTTCTTTCGGATCTTTGCTCGCGGGTAGGGTTTCGGTGAGTTTTTTCATACTCGTCGAGATCTACTACTAGATCTGGCTCTGATGCCAATGTTGTTATCTTTTTTTTGGGTCTAAGAGTGTAGATCCGAGAGTATCTGTGTCGATAATAGATCTGTGGTTCGGATGTGGTCAATACCTTTGGATCCGGTCATCAGAGTCGAGGAAGACGATCCGGTCATCTGCCCTTTGTCGATGCTGTCTTCTGCGCTGGGGCAGCGTCGGTCGGTGAAGAGAGCAGTGGCGTAGAAGTCACGGCGACGTTGTCGATCTCTCGGTGACGGCGGTCATCGTGGCGGTGACGACGGTGGTGCTTCCCGTCGGCACAGCGCCCTCTCACAGATCGGATTTAGGGATGTCGGTGAGGTGCGGCGGTACGGATAAACTTAGGTCATAAGTTTCAGCCGGCCCCACCTCTATTTATTGTGACGCCGGTGACAAAGGCCTACCAGTCATAATAGGCTGGGCGCCCCCCTCCGATCAAAACGCGATTAGATCAAAAGCCAATTAAAACCGTTGGACCAAAACAGATGGAGATCAATGCCTAACAATGTAAACTCACTTTCATTTCGTGAATCACGAAGCTATCTAGCTAGAAAGTGTCTGCTTGAATCTATAGCTACGAGGACTAGCAACTTTCTGTTCATTGATTAGTCCGTGGGCATGACACTCTTGAAAACGATTAGACTGGAAACAGAATTAATTTCGCTTAAGCTCAGTGACACCAACAAATGAAAACGCTACAGTTGCATTGAGCGTGACAAACCCTGGTATCATGGCTAGACGTAGGCTGCAGGTGTCACAAGCAGTGCAATAGCTGCGTCAAACTTCAAAACAGCAGCTCTTTGCAAACACGAGCGATTGCAAAGACGGCCACAACAGCCGTCAAAAGTGGTGTGCTGTTGCTGGACGTAGCTATGCTTGGGAAACAGTATACGCGGTCTCGTCTCTTGGTCGTCTGTAGCATTCAGATCAAAGAAATAGAGTGTTGTAAGGGATTTGGTTTTTTTTAATAAATCGTAGAGCACGCATTCATAAATAGTAGGTGCAATTCATAAATTTGTTCAGGTAAACTTGTTGGCCGTAAAGTTTTTTGTATTATAATAGGTGCAATTCGTAAATAAGTTGGTAATGTTGTAGATGCAAGCACTAACATGCCCGGATTTTTTGGCGGCAGCGGGGCGACGCGGCGACGTCCGCGCTCCGAACTCCTCGTCGTTTTTCCCAAGCACTAACCCACCACCAAATCATCTCCGACTGTACTATTTGAATAGGTGGTGTTGGTGGGATAGTCCCTTGTTGGCATGAATTGATCATAACATACCCATGGCATCGTTTACCTAGTCACAAAAAAGAGCACTATATATATAACTAGAACACGATTGGCGAGGATTTTTAATAAAGAGATTGTATCGAAGCTCAACAACTAAGTGCATAAATGTCCTCAAACAGCAAAATGTTTAAATAGTAACAAAAACTGCGTCGCATGAACCATAAGGCGTGGTGCGACATCTCACAGTACAGATCAAAATCAAACAGCAGCACAGAATGATAGGCTGCATCTGCGTTTCTTGTTGTAGTGCAAAGCTATTCGGCTACTTCCATCAAAAGACCAAACAACAAAAGAGCCATACATAACACAAGGCAATATGTGGCAGGCATGTCTGTGTTCGTACCACAAGAGGCAGTCGTGATGTCTGCTGACTCGTGGGAAACTCGAACCACATGCTAGCATTCCCTACCGAGAAGCACTTGATTGCTTATTTCTAATGCTTCTTGTCTTTCGCCGGGCCCCTTGGCACCTTGCTCAGAACATTAGCATCAAACACAGCGTACTGCTTTTTAATTTCCACCCATCCCTTCTCACCATAGGAGTCAATCTGATCCTCATACTTCTCGTAGAGAACAGGGACTGTGTGCAGCACCACAAAGACTTTCGCATAAAAGAATATAATACCGTGTCAGACAAGTAATTACTCGGAAAAAAATTGTGCTGGAAAAAAAGTTCCCTGAGTTGCTTGGATTCCTTACCAATGTAAACCAAGGTCAAGAAGTTGCAGCAGCTTCCAAGAACAGAAAGCAACCAAAGCCCGGCAATCACCTAGAATTGAAAGAAAAATAAGTGAAACAAATCCAAACTGAAACAAGAACCATCGTTCAGCATAAGCAGTAGATAGTGAAACATACCATGAGCAACTTCTTTATGTCCCGGCCAAGAGCAATCTGACGGAGATTGGCAAAGGCCCTGTTGATCTCGTAGCGAGTTGATAGAGCAATGTTGACAACCACATCTTCTGGAATGACAACCTCTGGGATACGTGGGGGAGACCTGAAATTAGAATTTAACATCATGAACTCCATGTCCACATAAATAAATTTGCATAAGTTTGGTCAGTTCATGATGTGGAGAAGAAATCTCACTTGTTGATGAACGAGGAGGCATTAGACCAGAGAAAAAGAACTCCCAGGGAGAATATGAGACCGTGGCAAACGAATGTCAGAAGATGATAGCCAAGCAATTCAAACAGGATCCAGATTGCGGTGGCACCACCAAGCACACCAGCAGAGATGTTCCTATTCCTCCACAGGAATACATCAGCAGCTGCAAAACAGAAAATTGAAATGAATGCAACAGGCACGCTAATATATAATTAGGCCTAGCAATGCCCGTTACACTTTGATGAAGGATATTTCATCTTAATGCAGAAACAAAACTGTTACAGTTCGACCGCAGACACAAAACTGTTACAGTTCGACCAAGGAAAGTTAAGCACAGCAAACCATCTCCAACTGATCTGTATACTAAATTTATAACATAAAGTCATTTAAAGTATATCACTACAAACTCAACGGCAACAAGTATTCGTGCCCCATTATGTAACGCGGGGATACGCAATCGACCTACATTGATCAAATTTCAAGCAAGCATCACGATCCGGAACATGGTATTTGTTTTAGCTACGCAAGGACACTCAAGATCTCAATCTGCTCCACCGATCTAAACAACTCGTCCCTTGGACTTCTAAAACCCTACACCCATTCCCGAAAAAGTAACTTCTCAGATCTAGTCCGCAACCCCGAATAATGCATCAAACCAAACCAGATCCCCCGCAACCAGATCCGATCTAGAGGGACATGCTACAACAGAAAGGAAATCAGAGCATTGCTGAAATGAGTAGCAGAGCCATACGTTTGCCTCCTCCGAGGACTTTGTGAATGGGCTGCTCGCGTCCGAAGAGGCGGAACACCTTGGCCTTGGCGGCGGCTGCGGATTCGGAGAAGGAAGGTTTGACCTCAGTGGCAGCGGGAGCCGGAGCAGGAGTGGGCGCCGGCGCGGGCGGCGCTGAGGGGCGGGGGCGCTCCTCGTTGTCGGAGTCCGAGGAGGAGGAGGAGGAGCCGCCACCCCCGACGTGGAGCTTGTCGGCGAGCTTCTCCATCAGGCTCCCGTGGTCGGGGCTCGCGCCCTCCGCTTTCGGCTGCTCGTCCGCCATGTTCCAAACCTTTTCCTCGCGGCGCGGCTCCGGGCGACACGGCGAGCGAAAGAAATGGGAGGATGTTGGATCTGATGAGTGAGCTGGCTATATAGCCGCGTTTTGTGGGGATTAGGGCTCATGATGCCGAGATCACAACCGTCGATTTTGTATTCGACGGCCAAGAGCGGTTGAACAGGGTGGTTGGACGTGGCCAGATCACCGGAAGACCGAAAATTTCATCATGATAAATGGCCACTTTAAGATCAAAGTATAAGTCCTACTCTTAAAATGTAGAAAATTTTCAAAAATTATACAAAAATTTTACAAGAAAAATTGTTGACGTCAGAATTTTTCTCAAATCCAAGGGGATCTAAAACAGCACACAATGATAGCTTGTTACCGATGGTCCATGGGACCTTACCGTATCGCGAGCTATCATTTAGAGGAAAATACTAAAACTATACATTTTCATATCCTTTTTTTTGTTAGTGCAAGTGGCTAAGCGTTGCATAGCTTTATGATTGTAAACACCATTATGCTCACAAATTTGTTGTCACTTCCTTCAGTATCAAGGCACCTGGCCCGGCTGCATGCTTTTCTTTTGCAAAGTGCGTCTATTTTAGGGCTTTTTGAACGCAAGATTTTCGTAAGAATTGTACAAAAATTTTATAAAATTCAATTTAATTTCACAGAAAAAACACAGAAATAGAAAAAATTTCTTTTAATCCAAAGAGGCCTTAGTTGTCATTGTTTTCTTTTGCAAACAATTCAACAGCTTTAGAATGAGGATCAAAATTGAGCTATATGAGCACAGATCAAGGATCGTAGTTTGCTTTTGCCTGAAAATTAAAGACAACAGGTACGAAGGGACACGTAAACATAGCAGAAATGAGGAAGACTTAAGCCCTGTTAAAACGCAAAAAAATCATAAAAATCTTACAAAAATTTCACAAAAAATAGTTTAATTAGAAAGAAAAAACATAAAAAGCGTAAATCTTCTATCGTTCTAAACAAGTTCTAAATAGGGTTTAAAAAAATGTTACAATGCTTGAAATGAATCATAACCATTTATTTGTTCAGATTTAATGGTTAAAAACAAAAAAATACCTAATCAAAGCTACCAAATTAATAAATTTGATACTAAAAATAATAGACCCGATATCCTTTTTTAAAAATCAATAGTTGAGATTAATTAGAAAAATAGGTATCTTAACTACCTCTCAAACATAGCAACACCTCTCTTAAAAAAAATTACCACCACGCGGAATCAACGTGGAGGGCACCACAGGTCCACAGCGCAGCTTTTCTACTGGGCCTGCATTTTTTTATATTGAATCTACATGCCGCGACGATGCTTAGTGGATCCCACTAGGTATCTCACGGTCAGCACGTAGAGCAGATTCCTCCAAAGACACGCTTGATCATCATTCAGTCGGAAAAATTGGCCGTACGCCCAACTGTGTACCGGCCTGCTTTTCGCCAGAAGACGAGCCCACCTAGCCCAACATTTCTGTTTGCAACTACAGAACTGAACGAAGAGTTCAGTTATCACATACTCCACCGTGTTCTTTAAATTGATGTCAAATTGACTTTGACTATTTAACTATTTGTTTTATTAAAAATTTTGCTCGAATGTGTAAAATTTTAAATTGTTATTCAAATAACTCAAATAATAAATCAAATTATATCAAAATATATGAAATTTATCAAAAAAATTTTGAATAAAACAAATATTCAAAGTTAAATTTAAAAGTAAACGACGACATCAATCGAATCGAAGAAAAACAAAAAAAGAAAAACAAAAGGAGTATATCATAGTACAAAAATTGCATACACCCATAACTTTGGTCCATGACGGGTCAGTACGCATTCAGTACCCTACTTTGTTTCAGTATAACTGAATCCATGCTTCTTGAAATACTCTCGAAATCCATACACGCTCTGGTCATAGTTGAACTGCAAAAGACCAAATGAGAGCTTGAAGCCTCGAATCCATATATAAGGCATCAAACGGGCAGGTTTAACAGTATATTCAGAAAATACTTACAGGCAAAACTTTTACAGAGTATTTAGTGACGTTGGGATCCACACCCCTTCCTTGGCTAGCAGCCTGAGAAAATACAGAGCAAGTCATCAATGATGTGCTGCTGAAATATAGCTAAAAAAAAACACATGGATTATCAACAACTCAGGACAAAAATAACAAGCGATGCCTGAGCATGAAAGAATGAAGCCTTTTAGGACTGCACAAAGCTAAGCAAGCAATGCTTTAGTATACAAATTTAGGTTAGAAATCTAGCTTAGCTTCTCGAATTGAAAACACTATTTCCCTTAACTGAGTTGTGCTTCAGTTCAGTTTTCCCTCAAACTGGCTATATGTCTTATAGATTGTGAAACATATAATGCAGAAATTAACTATACTGCGGTCTCATTATCTAGCCATGAGGATTAATGAAACCGCTTAGGAAAATGAAAGACTGTTTATAAAATAAAAATTTAACTCAAAAAATGAAAAGCAATTTCGTGAGAACAACATAATCCATTATGCTGTCAAGTAAACAGAGTATGACTCAATCTATAAGTTCCAAACAAAGAAATATAAATATTTAAACCCATTATGTATGAAGTGAAGAATGATAACCTGCTCTGGGCTGTAAAATACTTCAACAAATGGATATTCGTTTTTTTGCCTTGTGAGGCAAAACCCTGGATACTTTGGACACTCCACCTGACAGCAGAGAAGAAATCTTCAGTGTCTACTTGTTTGCAATTGAAGACGGAAATTATTACACCAGCAGCACATAAATACACATAAGAAATAGCAATCCCAAACACTATAACCAAATTTTATCATCTAAAATAAAAGGTATTTAAGGTATACAGGAAACAAGAAGCTAATAAACTGATTCTGAAAAGACTGGCACATCAAGAGAAAGATGAGACAAACTTCCACATGGGAAGCTTAAAAGAATAGTTTAAGTTTCAAGTTAGTAATGGGATTATTAAGTTGCTCAGTGAAGTATGAATCAGACAAATTAGGATAGCCTTGATGGTTTTATCATCAGCAAATAGTACTTTTAAAAATCATCAACAATAATGTAGTTTAGACACTATAGGCCACGCCATTTCTAATGTTCAGAAATCAGCATCGAGTGTATTGAAGCACTAAAAGTTCTCATCTGCTTCATCTGAAGTATGACTGCCATATCAAATACTTCTCATAAACATAGAAACAATAAAAGCTTACTCTAACAAACTTTATATGCGGATAAAATGTAGCAGCGGCTTCTTCCAATACTTTGTCTAGATGCTGCGTATAAGTGCACCTACAATCAATTTTTCAGACTGGAGTTAAATATCTTTCGTATATGATTGCTTAACATTATTCTGCATGTTTCTGAATAAAAGAGTTGCTATACTTGATAGTAAATGCAACGACTACAGGTCGTCCTTCATGCAACAGCTGCACAAATTGACGCTCAGATGTAAATGGTATAATTCTTGATGGCCCTAGGTCCTTGGGATATCCTGTGTAGTACCTGCAAAAAATTGTATCTTAGTGAAGGGGATATCCCTGCCACTTAAGTACTGAACCATTAAACGATGAGCCAAGAATGATCTATAGACTATATAAATGAGTTTAAATCTATCTGAGTTGGAAAATGTGCTGACTCATCATCAAAGGTTGTTCAAAACTTAAGTCCAAATAGTGGAGTACTCCTACATTCTTTACACTCCCATATATGTTTCGTTGTACCCAAATGACTGGCATAATAGCAACAGGATACATAAAGTAGTGGACATACTTGTTCTGGAAAATCATAGAAGAAAAACAGATACACAATATTGAACTGGAATGCATCAGGAAGAAGATTTCCTCACTTGCATGTCGATCGAAGTTGGGAAACCATCCTGTCAAGAAATGACTGATCTGCCATCTTCGAATTCCCAATGAGGGTTTCGGCCCTACAGTAATGAAATAGAGACATGGGTAAAGTCGAAATAATACTAATAGTAATACAACAAATTCGATCACATATTTAGTTGCTTAGTGTACAAATGACCTCGCATTCCACGTAAATAATTCACTGACATCAAACAAGTAAAAAGTGAATCGGTACTGCAGCACAAGGCACTTTGAAATCAAGTCCTACCTACCAGTGCCGATAATTGAAAAGGTGATTTGAAAACTAAAAAAGTCATCACATGAACCACCAATGTATTGAACTTACCCCTTGTATCTACTGTCTCTCGGTAAATCTATAAAACCCACAAAAGGAGACTGAACAGCTCCACCAAACATTTGACTAATCATTCCTTTTCATCAATGCAATCATTCTGATATCGCAATAAGTAGTAATAGACAAATCGATTCCCGTGCGACTGACGCATCGAAGAGGGGAATAGGGTTTTACCAGGCTGCCGGCCACCAATCAGGCCCTCTCTTCTCAGGCAGAGACTGCCGGCAGCTCACCGCTGCAGGGCGCAGGCGCTAATGCGCTATACTTGGACGGCCACGTCCCGCGCTGCCTCCTGGACGTGGGGCGTGGGCTGCTAGACTGGGGAATGGGTTGTGGCGAGTGGGGAGCTGAGGCGATTTGGTATGCTGCGACCGAAGAGTGTGGATTGCCGGATTGGACCGCAAGGAGAAGGGTCATTATATAATTCAAGGTCCCCAACCCCAAAGGGTTTGGGTGGAATATTGATTGCGATCCGAAATAGGGGGGTTTACAAAATATTGGATTGTACTGGGGCGTCTGTAAAAGATACAGGCCGATGACGGACGCGGTTGCTCTCACGCCGGCGAGTCGGCGACATGGCAGCCTTGCAAGGTCGCGCTACCACGTCCGACGGCATCCGCAGCTGTGAACCCCGCGATCCACCGTTGCTGTCACCTAAAATTTGCGAAGATCTTTTTCAACATATTTTTCAGAACACAAAAAATATTTTTAAAAAGTTTGGCTAGCTTAAAAAGACACGAAGATGAAGCTAAATCTATTATTTGAAAATTTCATAATGTAATCCTCGTCGAGACGATCGAAACGGGATATATAAATCGCTTCATTTGAAGACCGGACAAAGAAATTACGGAGTTAACAAAAAAACATTCGAACCGTCACCGAAGTGTGCGACAAAATGTCAAAGTATCTAGTACCGAAGTGTCCGTTAAACCCTCTCTGGACGTGAGATTTTATCCACCGGAGCCTCCGGCAACGTGCCTATAAATCAGAGCTAATTTGTTTCTTAATCAAGTAGATCCGTTGTTATATGAGATAAAACCACCACATCTCTATATAAAGAGACTTAAGACTGATTAAAGAAGCAACCCAATTGATTCTACTAATTATCTCTTTACTTTTTACATCTATAAATTTTAATCCTCTTTCAAACCCCGTATGCTGTTTATCCATTGGTCTCCTCGGTCATAGACGACGTTTTAGGGCTTGCCAATCGACTTAAGGCATGTTCGACGACGCTCACACCCAGACGGGGTTCTTTTCGAGCGAGAGATTCGACAGTTGGTTCGTAAACTAGTCGTTCTTCGTTACGAAAACGTATTGTCTACCACTTTGCAGGTTTATTCGTAAATTTAGCCACCCTTCACAGCAAAATCGTGATACCTATCTCTCCCTGAACCAATCGAAGGTGACCTTGTCGATTCGGTCCGTTGCGACCTGCATAACTTAATGCTCTCAATGCGTTGATTCGGATCTTTTCGACGTCAACACATTTTTTGGCAACTCTGCTGGAGACAATTATTTAGTTGTCAACGTAATAACCAAAATTTTCTAACCTAGCCTTTTCTCTAATTAATCCATCTTTGTGATTCATTATCACTATCACATCTGGTCTCTTTGGGCCGATTGCATCTATTTGCGGTTGTTTTTATTATTGTTGTAGGTTTTAATCATGAGAAGCCAAGAATAAAGAAGAAAAAATCCAGGCTAACTTGTTGTTGCGGTTTGATCAAGTTGAATAGAAGCAAACACATGGCAAGTTATCCACACCTTTACAATCAACCTAAGGTAAAATTTGCAAATGAGATATCAATGCTTAATAGTTTTGCAAATACTACACATTTTTATATTGATGTTGCTAGACATAATGATGGGCGTGGTGCATCATTTAGCTATTATTCAAGTATGGATCTTAGTCATGCATCACTCTTGTTTTATAACGCATTTGCTCCAAATTTTAGTGATACTAGCAACATTCAATATGTACATAGTTATACATCAGCAATAGAGCTGTCTCATATGTCGATGGACATTAATCAAAGTCATGTCAACTTGATGAGTTCGACCAACTTTTATGAAACACCATATACTAATTGTTACATGAATGTCCAATATGGTGTTTCTTCTTTCAATGCATCAGCACCAATTGCACTATCTATGATAGCTTCATATAATGTGTCGATACATGACATATATGGCTTTGCTAATTCATATCTTTCATCTAATTGTTCTCAAGTGCCATATAATGCCTCGCATATTAATAGAGTGGAGGTTACACCTACAAATTCAACACTATACTCAAATCTTAATAGTCATAATTCAGCTCATTATGCTACTAAAAATTGTAGTCGAATTAATGAAAATTTAGCAAGCATACACATACCTCCACATGCCACGCTTACATATACTTCACCCAGTAATTCGGCTTTAAGTGCAAATAATGATCATGGCTGAATGGGTGAAAATTTAACAATGGCTCCTATGTTCCCTCAAAATGCATTTTTAAGATGCATTTTTGAGTATAAAGAAGAAATTAGATGCGGATTTTGTAGAGTTTCTCGCAAGAATTAGGAGTCGTTTTAATAAAAAGCCGATTGTTACTGAATTATCAGTTACAAGCGAGATCAAGGAAACAAACATAGCTACACATAAGGATATCAAATATAAAAAGGTAGCTATATTTAATTTTTTTAAATAGGTCATATGTTTGACAAGTGATTATTTTATTATTCATCGACCTCAACCCGTAACCGAACAAGGTTCGGTTACCAAAGAGCATCAACGAGAGCATGGAGACAGAGACGAAAGAAAGATGAAGGTGTTGCCATACCACAGTTGAATTCATATCAAGGTTCTACGTCTCTCTAACACATTTGATAAGGTATGCTTTACAAGTACTTTACTTAATTCTCAATCAGATCATAAATTTTCAGTTAATACATATATTAGTACTGCCATAAAAAATAATGCTAAGAGATCGACTGAGAAGAGTAATTTACTATTTAGCACTAAAGAGTCTTTATATAGTGTCGATCCATGCATTATAAAAATTAGAAAGGCCGATAACAGCAATATTTTAGCATTAAAAGTCTCAACTTCATTGCCCAAGTTATTATCTAAATGGCTTACTTGTGGCCATTCTGATTTTAAAAGAACAAAATTAAGATTAACCATTGTTGCAAAACTGATACTAGTGTGGTAATAAATTCTAAAGCATTCAGAAATAAAAACACAAGTAAATGCGTAGCTGAATGGGTAAATGAGAAATCTAAGCTATTCGTTTGCTCAACCTTAAAGCCGTCTCCTCAAAAGAATCGGCTAAAGAAAACAAAGTGCACTTTTGATCTAACTTTATGTGATGGTCTATTTGATAGTTTGTTAGAGAATAATTTTATTAGGGTCATAGATCACAAAGTCATTTCATCACTGCAATATATAGAAAAACAAGCATATTATAAGTGACATAATTCTTTTGATCATAGTACTAGGAATTGCAATATGTCCTGTCAAAAAGTCCAATCGACCATTGATGAAGGTCGATTGAGTTTTGGAGAAACACATAAAGATGACCAGTTCGCTTCAATTGGTGTTGATAGTAAAAGATTATCAAATCGGTCACATGCTGATTCATCTAAAAACAACGAGTTGATTTTTGGTAAAAATAATTTAAAGCCCTCCAACGAAAAGAATATAGTTGCCGATGAGATTCATGATGATATTGTTGAAAGCAACGATTTTAAAGAGGTTGCTGAAGATCCATCGTACACTAGGGGGCAACAAAAGGTTATTAAGCTTGCTCATGACCGATTAACTTCAAATCGGCCAAACCTAGCAAAGCTGAAAAAAATCAGAACGTTCGGTTTACCAAATCAAAACTTCCAATTTTCATATAGTCAATGAAATGAGCAAAAATCCAAGAATCAATTTAAAAAAGGTTGAAGAAGGTAAATTCCATGACAAACATGAGGGTAGAAAGCTAAAGCTTATATTTGAAGAGTTTTTGGCTAAATATGTAAAAGAAAGAGATGCGAGGAGTGCTTCTAAGCCAAACTACCCCAAATCATCAAGAGTGCTTTCAAAATACAAACATGAGGGTTAAAATCGGCAAAGAAAAAAAGTTTTTTCCAGAGACTGCATATCTTCTTTTCACGCCGATTATGCCAATGCCATATGAATCACCTACTATAGGTTTTCATTCTTATTCATCATAGGAGTAGCGTGATTCATAGATGCAACCTCAATTCTGTCCTAGGCAAAATATAAATACAAGAAGACAACCACACACGAGAGACCGTTTCCATAAGAAGAATCGATCAATAGATCAAAAGAAGAGAAATGTGGTCCGACAAGTCTATCGTGTCAAAAAAGATGGCTGTAAAATTAAAAGTTCAGATCTAAATTTAAGTGAAAAAAAGCTAATTCATGCTTTGAAAGCTTCGGCTATTAATGGCAAAAAGATGAAGCAACCAAGTGTTGATATTCTTGATGCCAAATCTGAACCAAAGAAGTTGGAGGTGTACAAGAGCAAATTAAAATTGCCAATTCCAAAGACAAAAACAAAACCGAGAGGTCCACTCGGTTTCTCAAATTGGCAAATGAAAGAATTGCAAAAACTTAGTGCGGAAGAGTTGAAAGAGAAAGGCATGGTATGGATTCGCAAAGAGAATTTGCAAGAACATGACAATCATGGTGATCAAGTGATGGGTGCAAAGAAAATAGTGAAAAAAAGAAGTGCCAAAAAACAATTAAGGTATGTGCTCGATTATCAAGATTATTGGTCATTTCTTCATCTTGATTCATTGTCCATATCACCAATGCTTATGAGTTGGAGCCATCTCCATATGTTTACTCTCATCCTTCTTGGTCTTATTTTAATATTTGGGAGTACAAATATTGCTCACGCTATGAAGGGTTATGTTCAAATAATCATACAATTGTTGAAATTAATTTTAGTTATAAAAACCGAAATAACTACATATATGGCATTTGTATTACTTTTTGGAGTCTATTTCGGTCATATAAATTATGTGAAGGATGGATCATAGTATTTACATTGATGTATGCCTAGATGCTAGATGTTATATCATGAATTTGGTGTTGTTAATCATTTAGGCACATAATGATTGTAGCTATGTATTTAACATGATGAGTATCCGGTTGCAATGCCGATGAAACTTAATTTTCAGTTGTCAAATAATCGTTACTCGAAATTGCCAATGTTGAAATTCTGAAGAACAGAAAGTCTCAGTTTGGCAATCAGTGAGGTTCAGTTTTGACTTAGAAAGTGATAATTCGGCTATTTTTGTTTCAAACTTGGATGGAGCCGAATCAAAGTTCTGTGAAATCTTTTTAGTCATTGCGTATGTAATTCTAGATCGATATTTCAAACAAAGTTTCAAGTTCGGCATATAAGCATTTTATAAGCTTTTAAGTTTTATCGCTGAACATTGAAGAATTTAATGAGCATGCTTAAATGCAAAACGACATAGTTTTGACATGGGTAGAAGAACATGAGACTTCAATAGCCGATGAGTTGTAACTGACCATCGTTGAGCTACTAATAACTTCAACACTCAGAGGGCAAAGCCGCTAAGTGAAATGTAAGAAAGAAGATGCTACAATAAAAATATTTGTCATGCTTGTCAAATATGTGGTTAAATGTTTAGTCCCATTCAGCCAAGAATATAAATATTATCTTGCGAGAAAACAAGACCAATGGATGTTTTAGTTATCACTTTGGGTAGAATCTGCAGTCACCGGAGTGTCCGACAAGCCCTCTCGAGTTTGAGGCATTTTGTCCATCGGACTATCCGACGTGATGACCTGACTGTCCGGTAAACCCTCTCGGGTTCAGGTGCTTTGTACACCAGACTGTCCAACGAAAGACTAGAATGTCCGTGACCGGAGTATCCAATACGATGTCGGAGTATCCGACAAGCCCTCTCGGATTCAGGTGCATTGCACACCGGACTGTCTGGTGCAGGACCGGAATGTTCAGAGATCAAAGTATCCGGTATAATGCCAGAGTATCTGGCAAGCTCTCTCGGGTTCAGGTGTTTTGCAAACTGGATTGTTTGGTGCATGACTAGAATGTTCGACCACCGAAGTGTCTGGTGATTTGTCGGACTATCCGACAAGCCCTCTCGAGTTCAAGTGTTTTACGCACCAGACTATCCAGTGTAATGCCGAACTATAAATTGAACTTCAATGATTCAATAGCCGAAATATTTAGTTAATACGATCTAACACATTGCTATAATTGTCAGAATATTATTTCGGCTACTTGATTAGTTTTTTATATCGGTTTTAGATAATCGATATCTTGTTTATCATCATACTTGAGCAATTTTGAGTAACAAAAATATTTTTTGGCACTCTAGCTTTATCAAAAAACCGAGGGGAGGGGGGGCATGTGTTGACACCTAAAATTTACATTTTAGAAAAATCGAAAGTTTTGGTTTCTCGAACCGGATCCTCCAGTTTGATAGACCGAATACATATGATAATAATTTTTTCGCAAGAATTATTTTTCAACATGTTTTTAAGAACATGAAAAATATTTTTGAAGAGTTTGGCTAAATTGCATAAAAAAATACTTAAAAAGACATGAAGATGAAGCTAAATCTATGATTTGAAGATTATATGACGCAGCCCTCGTCGAGATGATCGAAACGGATATATATATCGCCTAATTTGAAAACCGAACGAGAAAATTACGAAGTTAACAAAAAATGTCCGAGCCGCCACCGAAGTATACGGTAAAATGTGTCAGAGTGTCCGGTACTCGAAGTCTATTTTTGATAGTTTTTACACTAAATCGAAGCTAATTTGTTTCTTAATCAAGTAGATCCATAGCTACACGGAGTAAAACTACTCTCTCTCTATATATAAAAGGGGCTAAAGCCGATTAAGAAGGCAATCAAATCGATTTTACTATTTGTCTCTTTACTTTTTAGGCTCTTCAAACTCTAATATTTTTTCAAACCTCTTATGCTGTTCATCCACTTATCTCTACGACCGATGTTTTAGGGCCTGTCGGTCAATTTAAGGTACGTCCGGCAACGCTCACGCCCAAATGAGTCTCTTTTGGGCGAGAGATTGACAGACTTTACTAGTTTGCTCGTAAACTAGTCGTTCTTCGCTATAAAAATGTGTTGTCTTTTACTTTACAGATTTGCTCGTAAATCTAGCTGTTTTTCACAGCGAAAATATGATACATATCTCTCTTCAAACTGATCGAAAGTTACATCGTCAATCTGATCCGTTGCGAGCCGCATAATCTAGCACTCTCGGACATTTGATCCGGATCTTTTCGATCGCAACAACCGTCCTTCGCACGATGGAGCCCCGAAGAAGTCCCGGCGCCGATGTCTTAGGTCCAGCCGCCTGACTCCCTCACGCCGCCCCGCGCAAACGTCGAGCCACCCACCGTCGTTGTGACACGCCCTACAGGCTGCGCCAGCATGGGTGAGGACAACTCTGCTTCGCCTCAATGTCATTTGTAACGAGCGACGAGACCGACCAGCAGATTGTTGCTCTTGCTAAGATGGAGAGTTCTTTCTTTTTTATGTCTCTTCTACTAAATAAATACAACACAACATACATCTATACACCTTGCCCTGCGTATAATTTTAAATCTACAATTATACCTAATAACTAGATCGTATATCTGAAATTTATTAGAAAGAGAACAAAGTCTTGAGTGAGAAACCCGAGACGATTGGGTGGATCAAACTCGGGCGGCCGCACCGAGCTCACGCTCGTTCTCTCTAAGATGGCGAGTTCTATGCCAATTGCCAAACAACCGAAGCTTTTTCTGCAATCCTTTCTCGCAACCGGATGGATGTTCTTGTTCTTTCGCCTGAGATTAGCTCCTACCGAAATGAGCAAGTAGAAAGAAGTCCCCTATATTTCTGATACTCCACTTGCCTCAGTTGCATGTACCTTCTCTCCCTGAAGTTCCAGGTGACACTGTTGGCAACATGAATCCAACAGAGCAGTTCAAAAGATAACATTTTTTGTCGGACGTTCACTGTCATTTGTAAACTGCATCCGGCTATTGATTCTAACTGGAATGGGATCCCAACTGTAATATAACCAGGAAAGATCGCTCTTGCAAGTGCTTTTACACATATATACGGCACAAGTTTGTACTAATGTACTAACTGGCTAACTGCAAATAAAATGGCCGTATAATCGTATCATTTGGCTGTAATGATGAGGTGTCGGTCGATCTGAATACTGAAGAGAGCAAAGCCCGCCCAATTTGCTGTCAGGTTGCATGGAAATTGGAAATGACTTCCGTTTTGTTAATGCGGCTTCTGTTCTGCAGCCATGGAACATCAAACCCAATCAAACATCATTTGGCTAAGGTTTATGTCCATTTCATGCTCCAGCCGTGAATTCAAAACGAAAATGATATGAACTTCACTTACAGTAACGAATTTAAGTGTGGTAAAGACACGTGAAACTGCATAGGCAACTTTGCAGATACTTCTACTAACAGAGTCAACTTGAAATAGTTTGAACATAAGATTCTGACGCTGATGTTCTGAATCTGTAGTGCAGCAGTGTTTGTCAACCAAAAGAATAAAAAAAAAAAAAGAGAGACGCCAAGAAGAGGGAAGACTGGTACTGTACCATGAATACTGAAGATGCAGTAGTCGTAGTACTCCTACTATCATGCATCAGATGATTGCACAGCAGAATTCACCGCAGTGAGCTCCCCATACGGTGCGTTCCTTTCAAATGATTAACCGCTCAGATCATCTTCAGCTTCACAAGTCCCGCCGGTTGGAGAGCCGCTGAAGAAGAAGCACATCATGTTTCTCGTCAGAACGGCATGATGTTCTTCAATCTTCAAGTTCATGAGTTTCCTTTTGAGCTCGCAATCGTACGTACAGCAGCCCCCAAAAATGACTGCGAGGTGTTGGACGCCATGATCGTTCTTCAGGGATGCAACGGCATCATGAAGGAGGGCCTTTCAGTCTTTCACGGAAGACGCCATGGCTATGGCGTCCACATAATGTCAGTTTCTGACGGAAGAAGCTCAAATGGTGCAACGATCCATTGACTGATGCGTATGCAGGGATGGGCTCGTTCACTCCGCCGAATGCAATGCACCATCCCGAGGTAAATTCTCTCGTGCGTCTGCAGACAGTGTTCAATGAAATCTCAATTATCTGCTGACGTTCGGTTTTTTTTTTTCTTGAATTTCTGCTGCTGCCTCCAATGCATGCCGTGGTCCCCGGTTCAGTTTCAGTCACTACTGGGAGTATATCCAAAAGGATACAGCTTGTAGGACTATATGGATGGCATCCAAAAGCTGTACGCTATAGTAAATACAGAAATTTATATAATTTATATTTTCTTTAGAAATACTAGAAGGAAATTTGTAATTCTGCTATAGTAAGAGATACAGTGAAGTGCAGTATATCAAGACGAGAAGAAGTTTTGAATCGGATACGGACGGAGGAGATCACGGGAGCCCCACGGGGTCTGATCTGAGGCAGCCGCACGGAGCACGGGCTCACTGAAGGAACGTGCTCTCTGGTGCCGCTCATCTATTTGGCATTGATGCTGCGACGCCACCACAGCCATTGCTTGTCCTGCTCCTGCCCCTCCTCCACCCCACCCAGCGGCCCCCCTTCGCGCATTCAAGCCTCTCTCCGGCTCTCCGCTCTCCTCTCTCCTCCTCCTCACCTCAAAAGCCTCCCCGTCACCCCAAAAAAGAGTCTTTTTTTCTGAGTTGAGACTTGAGGGTCTAGTTGTTGAGCTTGGTTGGCATCTAGTGAGTGAGTGAGTGAGAGCGAGAATTGACTCACTGACTGCTGAGCTGTCTGGACTGGAGCGGCGCCGCTGATGGAGTCATTCCTCAAGTACCTACGCGGCGGCGCGGTGGCCGGCAACCAGCGCGCGCCCGTGGTCGCCACGACCATAGCCGCGTCGGTGTGTGAAGACGGCGGTGGCGGTGGGGACGTCGACGACGACGCCTCCTTCTTCGACCTGGAGTTCGCGGTGCCGGGCGACGATACCGCCGCGTCCGACGCCGAGGAGGAGCGCGTCGAGTTGAACTTTGCCGTCGCCGGCGACGGCGACGACGACGACGTCGCGGCCGGGGCGGAGGTGGTCGCCGCTGTGGACGCGGTGGCGGAGTCCAAGAAGGACGACGGCGCGGAGGAGAAGGAGGCGGAACTCGCGCCCCCGCCCGCGTCGCTCCTCCGCCCGGCCACCAAGTTCCGCGTGCTGCTGCTGAAGCTGCGGAAGCCGACGAAGGTGGCCGTCCCGGCGGAAAACGGAAACGGTGTCGTCGCCCCGACCGCCGCGGCCGCGAAGACCACCAACCGGTTCCTGATAAAGTTCCGCGTGGACGACGCGCCGCTGGCGTCTCTGTTCACGCGCGACAACAGCTCGCGCGGCGCCACCGACGCGGACAGGCCCCCGGCGGCGGCCGCGCAGCAGCAGCAGACGCAGACGCAG
>BCLH01002369.1:0-27263 GCA_001602315.1 Zoysia pacifica | reverse complement strand
CGCCGCGGGGGGCGCAAGCACAACTCCGGTTCCGCAGCGGCGGGACGACTCGCTGCTGCAGCAGCAGGACGGCATCCAGAGCGCCATCGCGCACTGCAAGCGCTCGTTCAACGCGTCCAAAGGTACTGTTACTGTACTAGTTTCTACGACATACGGCGGCGTCCTTTGGTGATGGCCCGCCTCGCAGTGACACATTAGCGACCTCTCCTCGGATTAATTATAGTCTTTGTGGCTAATGGAATCTGGGTGTACTCCTATACTTGGTTGCAACACCAACAAACAACGCAGGGTCCGAGTCGCCGCTGCTGCGGTCCATGACCATGACGACGGGCGGCTCCGACGCGACGCGGGACGGCAGGGCCGCGGCCGACACCGCTGACGGCGGCGACGGCGCGTGATGGTATTCAAAGACGAACGGGTGATCAAGTAGTAGCGGGGGCGTAGTACTATTAGCGTAGGTGGCAGTAGTAGTATCATTAGTACTAGTACAGTAGTACTCTATAAAATGCGAGCATGTGGAAAGATTTGTCTTTTGAGCCGCGATGAACTCGTGGTTTTGTACTACTACTATTAGCTAGACTTGCATGCTTTCGCCGCCGTCTAGTTGGCCGGATGGGGTAATCTGTCTGTCCGGCGGTATGGCATAATGCCATGTAAAATACTGTACTCCCCCTATGTGAGTACAGTGCTTCTGTACTGCCATTCCCCTGTGACATTTGAGCGTGCAACGCCTGGTGCCGTGTAAAAAGCTTTTCTAAAGTTGTTCTGCGAAAGACGGTGTCGGATGGCAGCCTTGGCGTCCGCCAGTCACCACGCCGCGTGCCGCCTCGTGGAGCACTCTCCAGCTTTTGTTCCGGCTGGAGAAGGAAGAAGAAAGGCGGCAGCGACAAGCGAGGGTCGCGTCGCGGTCGATCGAAGTCGGGTTCTTCTTTCCCGGCGGCACCGCTCGCTCGCCTTTCCGTCGCATCCGACGCTTTCGTGTTGTTTTGCTGCTCGGCCCCCGTATCCATCCTCCCGGTTCACGAACAGGCTCGGCGTGCCGTGGCGTCGCGTCCGCGAGGCCCCCGTACCTGCTCTGCACGGTCTCGGTTGCCGCGAAAGGCTATACTCCTATCTACGACGTCGCTCGCCGGCCGGAGATGGGAGGGGACGGTCAGCAGCTTTGTGTCGCTTCCTTGCCGGTGCGAGTGGACGTGCGTGACGGCTGCCGCGGCGGCTTCCCCTCGCTCGGCAAGGTGGTGGCTGTTTCTACTCCCTCCGTTCGACTACTTTGCCGCTCGCTACTCCGTGTCCATGGACACATGGACATACTGTACTAGCAAAGAGTTCGTGTGCTGCAGGAGAAGGGACGAACCAAAGTGGTGTTGCTCGCGTCCTGCTCCTGTGTGTCATGTCCTAGAGGTTTTCAGGCGATACAGTATCTCATTATATTCTAGCCAGACATGCACCACCTGATATATCACGCTCGCTCTACAATGATCAGTGTGGCCTGTATTTGATGATGAATTTTTAGAATAATCGATGACGATTTGACAGTGACCCTCACCTCACGCTCTGCTCCAAACAAACAAACAGCTACTCGTACTGTTTTGATGATTTCGGCAGGGCCCAGGATGCTGGATTTGTCTCAAGAGTTGGGAGAGTGGCCATCCCCTACTCACCACACGTCTACAACACCAGCTCTATCAGCAGCTTTCATAAGCAACGTCGCATCTACTCCTATTAGTTGTGTCGTTTTTGTTTCTTTTTCCTCCCGCAACCATCAGAAGCTCTTGAGAACGAAATTGAAACGAAATGATCGGGCGAATAGACACTCCCCGGATCCAGCTCGGGCGGCAGAGCCATGACACATCATGGAGATCTTGCAGAGTCAGGCCACTGTACCTGGACTAATCACAACAACAACAACCATGTTCGAGATCTCGCAGAGTTTACCCAGCTGTGGGATTATCTTCAAGAGGAAAGATTCGGGCGATTTCTTGGAACTAATAAGGAGCTAGGGAACCTTGCAATCCACATGCTCTAACACCGTATGCACAACGGGAGCTGGAAGCTTCAACTAAACCCCAACTGCTCTCGATCTCCACAAGTGCATCCTCGTCGTAGTAGACTAGCAGTAGTAGCGTCTTTGAGTGGATTAACACAACACAGAGGGTCCTTCCTGCACGAGCACGACAAACAATCTGGTGTCCACGTTTTGTTCTTACTGCCCTCAGAACATGCGGCTACGTACCTCAATGCGAGCAAACGTATGGAACACTCATCAGAAGCGGTATGGAGACGAGAGTCTCATCGATCGATGGAATGGAAGAGAGCAGGGTACGCAGCACACAGAACAAAGATTTTGCTAACTTTGTTGTCCGTTATTACAGTAGGAGCGAATCGACCGATGCCTGATGTACTTGCATTTCGTGCACTTGTGTACACAGTCCGGTTTATTTGTTTGCGCCTCTCAAGCTAGGCGACCGAATCAACAAGGATACAGTGCTTGGTAATGCATGTTTGCATCTTAAGAGGTAATTCCTTGAACAGTCTCGGATGGAAATCAATCACACTTCAGTGTTGTTCTGATGTGATGATAGGATGCCGTGCATCTTAAGAGGCCATTCCCTCACCAGTAAAAGTTGCTGTCAAAACTTCAGAATCACCATTACGTATGGTACCACCAGTCTGTAATAGTAATGAATATGATTGGATTTTTATTTTCAGTTCATTTTGCGTGTTGAACTATTTTGCAAATCAGGCATCAATGGACATTTCATTTTTATTCTTTTGATCACAGGACATAGGCCATCTAGAAAATCTCACTAATTCAATGAGACCATTTCACATACAAAATATGTAGAGCGAGATATGAAATCTTACATTTACGAGCATAATGCTCCAGAAAATCAAATAACAGTAGTCAAGCATCCACAGAAACATTCCAGCAGCATTTTACATGTCACAGCTGAAACAGTGTCAATCCACAACACCAGACGCAGTACTGTGCAAAACACCCATCACAGAAATTGCATCGACGAGATCAAATCAATGTTTTCACATACTGATCAAGATGTTTATTGAAAAGCTCACAGCTGCAAATAAGATGTGCTTAATCAATGGTGATAAACAGGAAACTGTGCAGCTGTAAAAGTGAAGTAGACAACTAAAAGATAGTAATTCAGATAGCAGTATCATCCTCCCTCAGTTAGATCACTATATGAGTAATAGGTTAACCTGAACAAAGACAACAGATTCTGAATATCTTGGACGATGATGTTCAGACACAATGGTAAATAACTGCAATTTCACGAACCTACAGAGCAATATGCCCTTGTGACTGACTCACTGGTACTATCGTTAGCTCAGAGGAAAATCTTAAAAGATACAGTATGAAGTTCAAGGAATTATGCAGCAAAAACAAATCTTCATTATCCAGCAAAACTTACTTGATTGGAGCGCCAGGAGCATACAGAGGATTTTTTACAACATACTCCACATACAGATTGTAGATATGATTCAGTGAATCTCGCTGATCACCAGTCCTTGGATGTGTAATTAGAATAAGCTACATCAAGATAGTGTTGTTAATGAATGAGTGTAGCTTTGGACAAAGGGATTCTACTGAACATCTACTGCATCGGCACTACCCCACAGGAAAAAGTCGAATTTCAAAGAACATTGGTGTGGTGGAACATCACGGCATGAGTATAAGATTGTGCTAATAGTTTCTAAAGCGGTGTGGTGTCCAGGTGAAGCGTAGGAGCAGCACATTTTGTGTGTCTTAAGGTGACACTTAGCCCTAGGTGACGCCTTGAAAACAAGGATTGCACTATGCATTTGATGTCCACGCCACTGATTTAGCTACCAATATTAAAGGAAGTGAAAGTAGTTTTTTAACTTCTCCCTGAAGCGAAATGTTGCTATGCTTGTATATTTATTTACTTGTCAGAAATAAACTATACATTGCTCATCTAGTGCTGTACAACACTACAAGTGTTTTAAACATTCTCAGAAAAAACCATATGTGAGACCAAGGAGCTTCTACGCTAGAGCAGTACTGATGGCATTCACACCATGAATAATTATGAATAAAACGCGAAAGCCTTCTGGTCCTAAAAATTATAGCAGAGGATATTTCAAATTACAGCAGTACTGATGGCCATTGGGACAACAATTGCACACCACCATAACCCATCAAATTAAGATATTTTAATCTGGTCCAAACATTGAACTTTCGAACATACAATTTGTCAAACTTAATGAAAGAATCAAATTACTTCAGAAGGCAAGAGGAGGATGAAAATTGTAAAAATACCTTTATACCCGAAGGGCTCTCCATGAAGTTAAGTTTGTATGTGTTTGTCTTGAAGCTATAAAATGAACAGCCCTGGCCTGGCAGTAGTGGCACACCAAGATTGCCCTTTTCAGCCCTTCATCATATGATAAATAGAATGATAATAATAGGCCACATATCAAAAGCATAAAAAAGTCTTTTTTACTTGCTATGCTAAAACTCTGATCAATGGCTCTGTAAATGATGACGACAGAATTCAATCGCACATTGACTAAGTCTCTTGCTCGTTTCTAGCAAAGCACCATCGGCCCCCCCAAATGGCCAAATGAGGAGCGACAAAAAAGAAATATGTGAACTTGGTCAAGCTACCTCCTGAATGCATGCACCGGAGAGCGCGACAAAATATCATTTCATCTCCTACGCTGCTGGACAGAATCAGAGCAGCAAGCGGCGCACAGCGAGTGCAGGAAGGGACTTACTTTGTGGGGTCGATCTTGGCGGTGAAGGACCGGAGGGAGTAGAGGAGGCCGAACATGAGCTTGTGGTCCTGCGTGGCGTCGAGCGTGCGGAGCGGACGGTGCCACTCGCGGTACAGCAGGCAGGCACCGTTGCGGTTGAAGACGTAGAGCACCTGCGCGTTGGCGCCGGTGCCCGTGCCGGGCGGCGCCGCCGGGGCGGGGGTCGCCTCCGGCGCGACGGAGGTCAGCGACGAGCTGCTGAAGAACTGCATCGCCTCGCCGCCGGATCTGCTGGAGCCTGAGGAGGACGAGCGGATCTCCGGCCGGGACTGTGAAGAAGGGAGATGATCGTGTGAAGCTGGGCTGATGAAGGCGTCCGAGTCAGGAGCCCAGGTGCTAATGAGGCCCACAGAAAAGTGGCCGTGTTTCAAGGCCCAAGCCCAGTTGACCTTTCTTTCACGGTGGTTTTTTCTTTTCAACCATTCTGATCACTGAAGAGGGAAGAAGAAGATAATCTGGCACGAGTCAATCCGTGCAGGAAATGCATCCGTGTTCGAATGGGAAACATCCAGGTGTGTGTTTCGTTTTCGATTTATCGCTCTGCATGCCCAGTCATCAAGCTTCTAGTCTGGGCGGTTCCTCTAGTGGCGGCGTGGCGCCACGCACTCGACACGCAGGGCCCCGGCGTGTCGCGCGCCTAAACCCCGTCTGCTTCCTATTAATTTCTTCGGCAACCAGCTTGTCGGGCAGTAGATCAACCTTCTTCAGTAATCAGCTGGGGAAAGGAAGCATCGAGAGAGAGAGAGAGAGAGAGACGACGTGTCATCTGTAGGAGTAATGGCGAAGCTTGTGGACACGGCGAAGGGGTTCGTGGCGGACAAGGTGGCGAACGGGAGTGAGTGAAAGCCACATGAGTTTGACTGCAGGTTGGTACTCAGTAAAACTTGTGGTTCGATCAAAGTGCATGCAGCAGCCTTTGCTTCTGTTCTGAGGTACTCCTGTAAAATCATTCGTCAGGCGTGGGGCGATCGATTGATATTGGTAGGGATTAGGGAACACAACGAACGAATATGGAAGAGGAAAGATCTCTGCGACGTGGACTTGAAATATTCTGGAGACTTAAAATACTCTGAACGTCACATTCCGCATTTCTCACGCGCTCTCTTTATTTATAATTTATATTTAATTCACCCTTACTTTATGGCCTTTTTCCTCCAATTATATCGATCGGTATGGAACCCTACCATTGCAAATATAGGGGTCCCAGATACTACAGTGCAAGAGATTAACGTAGTAACAATCCTACCGGACACAAAGCAAGCCTCCGATCCATCCTGTATATAAACAGACCTTGCGCACCACTCCTACACTGCACACACACAATTTCAATCCACGTAGGCAACAGGTGCATTCCAGCAGAAAACTTCGTCAATCAGTTGCTACGTACACGACTCGATCTCGATCCACGAGCTACTAGCTCGCCAGCATGCACTACTACGCTCGCCTCGTCACGCCGCCGGTCTCGCACCAGCCAGCTGCTCTACGGGGGCATGCTAAGATCGGCACCACCGGCGCTGCTACTACTCCCGCCCCCACGAAGATGCTGTGGCTGCCGCTGCCCGTCCGGCACCTGCACGCCGCGTGCCGGACGCAGTGCAGCGCTCCGGAGAAGCCGACGGCCGTTTACGGAGGCGCGGCGACGACCCGGCCGCCGACGCAGCAAGACGCGGCTCGGCGCGTGACGCTGGCCACGCTCCGCGGGAAGCACCGCCGCGGGGAGCCCATCACCATGGTCACCGCGTACGACTACTCGTCCGCGGTCCACGTGGACGCGGCGGGGATGGACCTCATCCTCGTCGGCGACTCGGCCTCCATGGTCGCGCATGGACACGACAACACGCTCCCCATCTCGCTTGAACTCATTCTCCATCACTGCCGCGCTGTCGTGCGCGCCGCGCAGCGCCCGCTCATCGTCGGCGACCTCCCGTTCGGATCCTACGAGTCCTCGCCTGCTCAAGTACATACATGACCCACGCGCTACTACGCATGAGTCGTCTTTTATATAGTCAGTCATGAAGTAATTAAATTGGTGCACCTGAAGACTGGACCTAAACTAATCAACAAACGCTATCGAACATAATAAGAATCACAAACACACTAACGGTGCACTAATTAATATGGTTGCATCCATATATAATTATTAAGTGATGAGCGAAACGACCGTTATAGATCGATCGATCGATCGATCGATAGGTTTGGACGGCATGTTGAACCCATGCATGCAATTTCCCCTCTTGTTTACAAGAGGCCGTGGAATCCGCGGTGCGAATCATCAAAGAAGGCGGCGTGGACGCAGTGAAGCTGGAAGGAGGCGCGCCGTCGAGAGTGAGCGCGGCCAAGGCCATCGTGGACGCCGGGATCGCCGTGATGGGCCACGTCGGCCTTACTCCGCAGTCCATCAGCGCGCTCGGGGGCTTTCGAGCGCAAGGGAAGACGGTTGACAGCGCCCTCAAAGTCGTGGAGGCGGCGCTCGCTCTTCAGGAGGCCGGCTGCTTCGCCGTGCTGTTGGAGTGTGCGCCCGCGCCGGTCGCCGCGGCTGCCACGGCGGAGCTGCAGATTCCAACCATTGGCATCGGGGCTGGAACCTTCTGCAGTGGACAGGTCCGTTGATCATCCGCACGTTTTCTCTAGCTTAATTTGTCGTCAGTTAATTTGAAACTCGATCTGAAACTCGATTGTTGATACAGGTCTTAGTGTACCATGACTTGTTAGGGATGTTCGAGAGCCCACACCACTCCAAGGTCACTCCAAAATTCTGCAAGCAGTTCATCAACGCCGGCGCCATCATCAGCGAGGCCCTAACTGAGTACAGGCACGAAGTGGAAGCCCGGGCTTTCCCAGGACCCAGGTACACGCCCTACAAGATCTCTGCCGGGGACGCTGAATCCTTCGCAAACGAACCGCTCAGGATCGGCATGAACGAGGCCGCAGATGCTGCTTTCGCTGCTACTGAAAACGAAGGGAAATCACCGGTAGATATTGGAAGAGCACAGGAGTCGACGATCAAGAACAGCAGTACTAATGGTACTTTGATCAGTACCACAAAGGTGGTGGCGGCCTGATCTGATGGATCGCCCAGCGTGCATGATGGTGGTGGCAAGTTGGCAACAGATCACTCGGTGATCATTTAGCAGTTTCTAAAAGGTTGCAAATTAATTTTCTTTTTAAATCGTGGATGTATATGCTATGTATAGTAATGGTTGTGATCGGTGTTTCAGTTCTTGAAAATTCAGAATAATGCAATCACCAGTGCCAAAACAGGAATCCATCCGTCCCCACCAAATAATAGAGTACTCCCTTTAATGATGTCACTGTTAATTTTTAAATTTAATTTTGACTATTCGTTTTATTCAAAAAATTTGTTCGAATATGTAAAATTTTAATTTGTGATTCAAATAATTCTAATAATAAAGCAAATTATATTAAAATATATAAAATTCATAAAAAAATTTGAATAAAACGAGTCAAAGTTGAATTTTAAAATTAACGACGACATCAATTAAAAAATAAATGGAGCAGGAGGATGAGCTCCCGTACGTATCCTGCCCCCGTCGTTCTCCCAGACTCCCAGCAACCAGCCAACCAATCACTTGCGCCCGCCGCATCATACATGGCCGCAGTGGCCGACTCAGCGCCCGGCGAGCTTGGGCGCTTGCCCGGGCTCTTTGTCGCGTCGGTTGAGTACAGGTCAACTCAAATACGAGTTTTTTTTACACTTTTTTATATATAACTATATTTTTAATATATTTTGCTTAGACTCTATAAAATTTTTTGGGTCCGCCACTGCATGGCCGGTCGAGTCTCCATGAACGGATGCAACCAAGTTAGAAGGATCAGTGCAGCCAGCGCTATTGTAGAGGCTAGCTGGAATTGCTTGCATGGGGATGGGGGTATGTCGGCTTTCGACCACAGGGCAAACTGATAGAGTTTGCTCCATTTTATTTTGCATGTGTACTTTTCTTTCATGAATTTCTCATTTTCTAAAGTATGTCAGAATGTTGTCGTTTGGTTTCTTTGTTTAATATCTTCTTTGCTGATTAGGTAGCAATACATGAGTTCTCAGTAATTGCTCAAAATATCTCTATTGCAGGTCATTGTCCACCACGAATTATTAAGGATGTTGCAACATCCATATCATGCCAAGGCATGTGGCACTGCAGAGTTGTTCCTATTACGATTTTTCTTTGTTACTGTACTTTTTTGTTGAGAAACAGTTTGGCAATGTTGGTGATGTCATAGATAAGGCACCGAGTATAAGCAAGAAGTGGAAACTCGGTCTTTCCTAGGTCCAAGTCACATCCCATACAAAATAATCCAATACTAGGTAATAGTTGATGGCTTTGCGAATTCTATACAAAAATATGGGCTTGAATGAGGCCGCAGATGCTGCTGCTGCAAACAGTTGAGAAAGATGGAAGACCAAAAGAAAAATAATTGACTCAACATCCGTTGTTTTCAACAGTAGGCTAGATCTATTACTTACCGGGACAAATATGACCCTCATTAGAACTATCTTGCCAGGATCCTGCAGTTAGAGGCTTACGAAATGTTAGGCAATCCTCTATCTTCTTAAGAAGATGATGGATATTACGCTTGAATAAGTATCTACTGCATAGCTGAACGGACCTGACCGTTTCCGAGTCAAGAAATCTGAAATACTGATGCAACGTGCCTTTGTTTTTTTTTTTTTTTTGGGGTGGAGGGGGTGTGGGTGGTTTGACAAAGCAATACAGCACTGGATATTGGGACTGGATGGGATGCGTTGCGTCGGCGATGGGTTTCTTCTTCCCAGCGTGCCACATGCTCAGATCTGTCTGCCAATCAGGTAGATTCGCGGCTCTTTACCTGTCAACTGTCCGATCAGCGGTTGATGGGTAATCCTTAGGAGCAACAAAATCATAAGCTTAACATGTGTTTCACAAAAGAAAACTCAGTCATATATCTGCATCATCATCAGGGTTTTGGAAACCAGTTTCAGACCGGTTTTCAGTTTCGGTAAAAAACCGGCCGGCTAGCTGCATCCGCTACAGTACTAGGTCCGGTTTTCGACCGGACCGGATAGGTTTCGCCGAAAACCGCGAAAACCGTCCGGTTTCCACCGGTTTCCAAAACCCTGATCATCACCAAGGATAAGATTCAACAGTCAGACAAGCATAATTACAAGAATTCCCCTTCAGGAACAGCTTTAAATATAAAAAAAAAATTAGAAAATAAGAGTAGCTCAGCACATTGCTGTTTGGTTCTGTGCAAAGTGGGAGAACCCACGAAATCAACACTTCGTCTGATCCAGAACTTGAAGTGCCTTACTCCCAACACCGATAAGTGTCGTCTTCCAAAACATCCGAGGCTGCGCTCATTTCCCAATGCTCCGAGATTGCTGGGCTTGTTTCTTGCAGTCATTCTTTCTTTTGAACACTCAGGTAGTAGAGCCTCAAAAGTGTTTGTATCACTTT
Source organism: Zoysia pacifica (assembly GCA_001602315.1). Lineage (NCBI taxonomy): Eukaryota > Viridiplantae > Streptophyta > Magnoliopsida > Poales > Poaceae > Zoysia > Zoysia pacifica. Next base: position 17,013 of record BCLH01002369.1, on the reverse strand, counting down.
CATGTGGACAACAAAGCTTTACCCTCTTTTCACATGTCTTAGGGTGGGCAGAGGCTACATGTTACAGCCGACAAAGCTTTACCCTCTTTTCACACGTCTTACGGTGGGCTGAGGCTGCATGTTACAGCCCCTATGACAAAGTGGGATCCAACACGGTTGATCTTTTGTCAGTTTTCATCCTAGCAATCCTAAGTCCAGCCTTCTTGGTAGTACTGCTCTTTGTGGATGCTTTTCTTGGAATAGTGCGCTGTACAATCCGGATCGGTATCCCCCCAATGTTGAAGTCTTCCTTGAGAGATTTTGTCAGGAACCGGGTATCTGCATCAGATAGCTGAGCCTTGCCACTCATAAAGGCAACAAATGTTGGTGGCCGTGCTTTCACTTGAGTAAAGTACTTCACTTTTGGCTGTGTCGCCGAGTCTTTCCAGGAATGTCTGCTCATAACCTATCACGAGGCATTACAGGCAGTGATCAAGTAATGTTAATGGAGGCAAACATAAAAAAACGACCAATATCATAACCATGATGATATCAAAGTAGATAAATGGTAGATTCGGGAATGTAAAAGTGGATAATAAGGACTAGCAAACAAGGATACGCTATAAACTGAACCTAAGTGATGGTACTCAAGTTCTTAGGCCTCCTTTGGAACGCAGGAATTTCATAGGAATCAGTTCAATTTCGCAGGAAAAACGTAAGAAACGGGGAAAATTCCCGCATTCCAAAAGAGGCCTTACTACTTAAATGATATATTCCCACTGCATCACAAGCACACAAACCATGAAATGATATAGTGAGCCTTTGGTTTACCTTACGCAACCAACGGTTGAGCCGTGAGGTTGACAATCTTAAACACCACTTCTCATAAGTCTCTATAACCTGGTGCATAACAGCAATGCGCCCCCTCCCCTCCAGTGCAGATACAAAAACAACTGGTATTCCTGTAACCTAGAAAAAAAGTTCAAAAAGGAATAATTATTCACCTTCTGGCAGTCAAAAGGGGTAGCCGGTGAACGTAGCTCCCGCTTGCGCAGGGTCCGGTGAAGGGTCCGATAGCTTTGGTCTTTTGTACACAGCCTTTCCCTACATTGCTATAAGAGGCTAAGGCCTCCTTTGGATTGAAGGGAAAATTTCCTAGTCCTGCGTTTTTCCTGTGAAATTGAACTAATTCCTGTAAAAATCCTGCGTTCCAAAGAGCCCTAAAGGGACTTGAACCTGTGACCTTATGGTCACAAGGCAACAACTTTACTGCTATATTTGAGAATAATAGTCCTTGCAGTGAAAGCAAAACATGAGTTTATCTAGGTAAGAGGGAGGATATATGCAATATTCTGAGAAGATACAAAGCAAGACAATAACCATAACAGTTACTTTGCATTTGTAATTATTTTACAAACAGTATTAAAAGAACTCAAGTGGCTTTATCAATCAAGGAAAATATGGTTAAAAGTTAATCATATTAATGCAGAGAGAAACCAAATACTCATACTACTATTTAATAGCTCTGTTTTACAATTTACAGAGTTAAGAGTAAACTCATTGTGATCGATAATTGTATGTAAACCAGTTACAAACCAGCTCTTCATTCAAGGTTGAAAACCAGTGCATTATGAACTTAGAAAAAAAAATTACCTGAGGAATGACTGTCTGAATTTCTGTAGGAACAGCATCCATCACTTTTTCAAACAACTTCTGGTTATCTCTAAGGAGATCCATTTTATTGACAATCACAACAAGTCCACGGCCCTCTTCTATTGCTTGTCGTGCTATCATGACTTCTGGATGGTTCATGCTACTCTTGGAGTTAGCAATCTACATTTCCATTGAGCTTTATCATGGGACTGGTGACTTAGTTTAAATGGCACTGAGCATGCATGGCATTTGCTATATCAGAAGTTCTCACTGATGCTCACTAAATTGACTGATGCCAGGACATCGAGCGAAAACATCCTCAAATGAATAAATATCAGATGTGGTGCAATGCAGGTACACTACCATCACATGTCCATAAAATTGGAGTAGTGATTAATTACTCACCCAAATGATTAACAAATGCAAGTAATACTAGTGGGCCTAGTGGCTACGATAAAATAGTTCTTTCATTTAACCATGTAAGAGAAAGTGTATTATGACTGAACTTTACAAGTCATAGCCCTGAACAATAAAATTAAAGTAAGTACCTTTTCTGCATCCAGCACAAGAGCAACAATGTGAGCCCTCATCAGATTCTTTCTTGACTGCACCACACTCAAAGATGCTGGTCCTTTATCCTTTCCTGATCTTTCCATCCAACCTGCAGTGTCCACCTGCATGACCCAAAAAAAAACGATGGATTAGAATACGATCCCAATAGACACAGAGAGTAGAACACTATACCATGCTGCAAATATAGTTACAGAACATATCACCACAATTATTTGCACAATGAACAGAAAAGTATAGCCATATACTATGTGGGTGCATAAAACAGAGCAAGTTAGCTTACCAAATATACAGTTCGTTTGTCAAATTCAAATTGAGCCCGAATCGAATCCCTTGTTAAACCTGCCTCAGGGCCAACCAGGACTCTTTGCTCTTGCAACAGGGTATTTAGAAGGGTGGATTTCCCAACATTAGGACGTCCCACAATTGCTAACTGCAAAGGTACCTTGCTCCCATCTTCATTGGAGGCAGTTTCGGCCTCAGAGGCAGGGTCATCTTGGTTGAGTCCATCTACATGTCAGTGAAACAATGAATAGTAAGTTTGTTGGATGATGGCATGGATCTCCTCTGAAATATGCATCACTAATGCTATAGAATCATAGGTTCTATCTTATCGCTATAGAGAAGTGAAAAATTAGAGATGACAGACTCTTTGCCAAAAAATGTTAGTGCTTGGTCAGTGAAAATCCAAATAGATGATATATGCTATTACCAAAGTATTGCATATACCTACAAACTTACTGTATGGAAGCTGAAAGAGGTACTCTTCAAACAGTGGCCTGAGTATCTCATAAAGTTCTGCCATCCCCAGACCAGTCTCTGCAGATATTGCAACTGGATCACCGAAACCCAACTTGTGCGCTTCTCCCGCAGCTGAAGTCAGGACTCCATGCTCATCAAGTGACTCAGACTTGTTCAATGCAACAATAGTATGTATCCCAGATGCATGTTTCCGCAGCCACTGCCCGACTTCAACATCCAGTGGTTGTAGACCATCCCTTCACAGACAATCACACTTTTATTAAGAAACAATCAACGATAGTTCAACATTATAACATGGCAAGAAATGATATATCCCACTCACCTAACATCAATCAAGAAAATGGCGAATTGAGACCTAGTCAACACATTCCCTGTCATGTCAGCTGTCCGAGCTAGAATGCTCCCAGATGTCGCAGCTGTCTCGAGCCCAGCTGAGTCAAGTACACGGAAACGGAGATCACCAAGCTTAGCAATTCCTTCACGGATGTCACGTGTGACATGGTCCCCAGGTGTATTGTACACCAATGCCTCCCTTCTCCGTATAAGTCTGTTAACAAATGTCGAAACTTTTCTGTTCAACTTGGAACTCCTTGAAAATTAAGATAATGGTAGCAGGTACAACAAGCAATGCTAAACCATAGTGTATAAACATAGAATGTAAGAAACAACATTGGTCAACATGTAAATAACAGTGTTTGCATCGATAAGAAGATGACAAAAGCTAGCCGTATTATTAGAGGATCAAAGCACATTGTGTTAAAAATAAATTTGTGCCTGTGCAACCTGACACGAGCTGAATTGTAAAGATACGCAGATTCCAGAGTAAGAGAAATAGGCACATTTATAACAGGTGTTTGTTATAGAGGTCTGGTGTGGATGAATGTTGAAACAAGGTATTCGTGGAAATGCCACCCCCATGGAGCTGCACGAAAACCAGCGAGACCTGCACTTTTCTCACCGGTTGAAGAGAGCTGACTTGCCGACGTTAGGGCGGCCGACAATGATGACGGTGGGTAGAAGCGCGGAGTCCACCTTGGTGAAGTCGAGGCGCGACTGCTTCATGGGATTCTTCCTAGCCTTGCCCTTGGGCCTTGCGGGGGGCGCCGACGCCACCGAAACAGTGGTGCAGGCGAATCCATTGGAGAAGGGGAGCCACTGGAGGGGCTCAAACGTTCGGCCTGCGTTGGGAAGTCGAAAGGTGAGCATAGAGGAGGGTTTAGGGGTTACGCTCGGGACAGGAAATGGTCCTTACAAAGAGGAGATGCAGGAAGGGAGCTTCGAGAGGAAGGGAGGGCGCGGTGGAGCAGAAAGGTCGTTGCCCCAGTACGGCTCCGCCGGAGGGCGGCACGGAGAACGCCGGCAGCGGCGGCGGCGGCGGCCATGTGTTTCCGTGGAGTGGAGAAAAGGAAGCTACGGAGGTGGCCCAGATGGGCCGCACTCCGTTTTGTGTTACCAAAACGGAAGGGCTTATTTCTGTGCACTCATTTCAGTTTGGGCTTGAAAACGAAACCGAGTCAATTTAATAACGAGCGAATTTGATACATACTATTATAATTTTACAAATTTTAAAATATGTTATTAATATATTAATAACAAATAAAATTTTACAAATAAATGACACATAAACTCGAATAACATATTTCATATCAAATTAATCCTTTAATTCAAACAAAACGTCTCATTTTTTTTTTCTGAGGGAATTCTGACATGTAACTTTCGATTAGACCCGAAATCCGTTGCATCAAAACTAGTAATGGTAAACGTTATCACCTTATTTCTTGATTCTAAATAGAGTTCTTCCCCATTCTTAAATTTCTTAAATTTTTGTCTGAGTTAATTTCGTTTTATTCAATAAAATAAAATAAATATCATATATTTTCTTATATTTTTATTTATTTAAAATATAATTTATAATTTTACGTATTTCAAAAACATAAATCAAGTATTTTCCACTAAACAAAAAAAGTATCAAAAACATTTCAAAACATCATTCACGATAAATTGAATTCTTTAACCAAACTTTTCACAAAACACTTTGTGCTGTCCCAGAAGTCTTAGGCCTTCGTTATTTCATCTTTTCAACAACCATTTCCAGCAACAAAAAAAAACAAAAGCTAAAATAAATTAGGTTCTAAAAAAAACTTATTTTTGTAACATTGAAAAGACAGCTTTTGAGATAATGAAATAAAAACTAAAAGGTTTCATTTGAAGCTTTTGATGTGCAAAGACAAAAAAAATATATATTACAAAAACAAACATCTAAATTCCATCAAATTAACACCAGCCAGCTTTTCCCAACATACAAAACTTCAAAACCAAACAAACAGGGCCTTATAGTGTATAGTAACAACTAGAGCCATTTTATGCTCCCAACTTCAAAGCAGCTCTATCAAACACTGTTTTTCACAAGTGATTCTTATAGTGATTCTTAAAAATGAACTTAAAAGATAAAAGCTAAAAAAAGTATCTTATTCTTATTCTGCTAATTCTAAAAGTTTAATATCCTAAATAATCAAACAGTATCACTTTTAACCACAAAATCACTTCACCAGTGAAAATAAGAGTAACTCTTAAGAATCAGTAACTAAAAATCAGTAACTGATAGCTCTGCCAAAAAAAGCCCTTAGACGTCTCCAAAAGCTTATATTGCAATGCCATAAGTCTGGGATTGTCGTAACATGAGTCTTACTTTCTTCATGTTGTTAGTGAACTGTGTCAGAACTACAGACAACATCAAATCCATAATCACAACATATGTAAATACAGAAGTGCAGACGATTCATAGATTAGACCAGATGTGAATCTGTCCTATACTCCTCAAAAGGCGACACCAAGGTAATTTAGTCAGCGTCACTATCATGCTCAATGAAACCATACTCCCTTGGCCCACCAAGGCGCAGTACTATGGTCCCAGAGTTTTCTTCATGCCACTCAATATGTTCCTTCTCCGCGAGCTCTATAACCTATTAAAGCCATCATTTTTTGTGAAAATTCAAAGATATGGGCATGCAAGGTAAAGTTTGTTGACAAAATAACTAGTGTACACAATTGGATTACCATCAACAACAAGATATGTCCCATGTTCAATTTTACAAAGACATAGATTACCACAAATGCAGCAGATGTGATAAGAAAATGAGGCTATCATAGGCGGGGCATGATGCTAAGAATTATGTGTACATGGCCTAGTTCTAGCAACAAATCAAAGAGCTGACAAAGAAATTCAAGCAGAATGTGCTGTCCCAGTTCTGGGAACAAGCAAGAGAGCTAAAAAATTCAAACATATGTAGTTAAACCTTCAAATCCAACATATAAACAGAAAATGCCATCAAAAAAAAAAAACCTGACACCCCAGTTTCATAGTTCTTGACGTTTTGGACAAGACTTAGGTCAAACATTAGAAATACAAATTACAAATAACTCAAATGTTGCTAAATTTGAAAACTTCTAGAAAAATATAAGTCAAATTTGCATTTTGGAGACCGTTGTCCAATACAACAAGAATTATGGAACCAGAGGGAATAGGTCTTCTCATTAGCACATGGAAGGCAGATAATGCTTAGAACAAAGGTAGGAACAAAATGCGAATGAGGAAGTGGCAAGCATAGCAACACAAATAAAAATTAAGTAAATTCTTACCGAGCGCTTTATTTTTCCTTTCCCAGTACCTTCTGAACCACAGCCAGTGATTACTCTCAGAAGGACAGCTGTTTGAAAATCACACGGAAAAGAGAGGACAGAAAAGGCACAACAAAACATTAGACCCAAAACATGTAGCTGTTTAGCAATCAATAACAAAATTGGTTGTTACAACAGTATCCAGCTGGCCAGGTCTGAACACTCACATGGCATGCAGATACAAATCATCATGTGAACCTTGAGAAGTTTCATAGCTTGTTTGACATGTTGACCATGCAAGTCAATAGTCACTGTATTTGTAATGTGCTTGTTTCTGCAAACAGAAGATAACCCTCAGAACTAAACTAGAATAAAAAAGGAGGAATGATGCAATTACCTGGCTTCAAATATCTCTCTGCTGGCCTTCTCGTCTTCCAAGCGACCCAATTCACGATAATGTTTACCCTAAAACAAAGAAAGATAAAATAATTGGAGTTTTCATGTCTGTGCAGTAGTAATAACCAATTCCAACTCAAGTTGAAAAACTCATAGGACTGACACCCAGGCACCTAAGTGATTAGAATAAAGTTTTGTTCTGTTGTATCCTCTATTACCAGTACATAGCTGGTGAATTTGTGCATGCTAGCATTACTGTCCTTAAGGATACAAGATCAAGATGAGAAGAATTTGCAAGGAACAAATGAACATTGGTTCTGCCTTCTCTTATTTTCAGCATAAATTTTGTAGCACCACAGATATCTGACCTCCTCTGCAAGGTAAGAAGCATATGATTTGTCTCCCTTGGAATATGCCAGGGCAGCCTGCATGGGAAGAAATACCAAATGGAATAAAAAACTTTGTACATCAGTCAAAGTGACTCAAAGCAAAACACCGACAACAGAAATAACATCCATACTTTCTGATAATATTGTTTCATTATATCATAATGTCGTGCAGCAACACCACGGATCTCACGATAGCCATCCCCTTCGCATAAAGCAATAACAATAGTATCACTTGAAGGAGTATCAGGTTCAATAGGTGAACAAGACATTTGCTAGAAACCACCAAAAGAAGTTTCAAGGAACATTAGAAGTGGGGATACTTATCTCACTCAAAAAAAAAAAAAAAAAAAAGTGAAGCACCCAAATTCAATATATGATCAAAATACACTATACAACTGTCTTTTCGGAAATCCACCAAAAGAAGTTTCAAAGTACATTAGAAATGGGGATACTTACTTTTTTTAAAAAAAAAGAATAAAACAAGTGAAGCACCGAAAATCAAGATATGATCAAATCCACTATATAACTACTCCCCCGTTCTGATTTATAAGTTGTTTTGGGTCTGTGCATGTGAATTAAAGAGAGTGGAAAAGGTGAGATGTACAGAAAACAAGGAGGAGAGAGATAGAGATGGAGAAGCATTGAGAAGAGAGAAAGGTGTATTGGGAAGCAAGAATGACTTATAATTTTAGAAAGGATAAATTTGCATGCCAATCCCAAGGGATTTGGTCAAATTCATGTCCACCCTAATACACACAATGTCCATATCTCGCAGGACTATAGCAACCAATGATCAAAGTCAAATTCACTCAAAAAAAAAAACATATGCATACCATTTCTAGGCCTTTCTTGATTGTTTGATTCGATAGGAGAATTGAACGCTTGCACCTTCTTTACTACCTTTTTCCAGTCCATAGAACTTGGTTCATATGTGCGTATTTCTGGTATTTTAAACAGTGACTCCAAGACCTGTTGCGGATTGGCCTTTGATGCTGTAGGTTTTGAAGACAATGTAGCTGTGTGTGGCACCCCCATAACTGCCTGTGCATAGCTATTGGACCAAAGATGATGGATGACATAAACTAATATAAAATTAAAAGATATAGCTCACAGATGCTATAACTGATGCCACTAACAATTTGAGACTAACTAGTTGTAATGTTGAATTCAACATTTACACATAGTACCATAGTCATCTGGCTGAACTACCTAAATAGAAAAACATCACTAGTACAATTCTCTAACTCCATCTATCCATAAAACATGCCAAAATCAGGCACAGAAAGTTACTAACCACTTGGAGAAGCATATAGGTCAGATGAATCATCTAGGTTAGCTCACCTGGTCTGAGGCTCATCCCACAGAAAATCATGCTCTACTTCAGAATGGAGAGTCATGCTGGATATCTGGTCTGCCAACTGAAAAAAAAAATTGTAATATTAGAATATAATAGTTACAAACAGGATTCCAAATCTGAAGTAAACATTAAACAGAAATACTAAAGGCACCAGAAGTAATTGACAATGAATGCTTCAAACTGTACATATAGCTAACAAACTGCACATGCATTGACTACAAAAAACATATCAGCCACCATATTATTTACTTTGGTTACTCCCTCCGTTCACATTTACAAGTCTTTCTAGCTTTGGGCACAGGAATTAAGGAGAAGTAAACAAGTATGGTACAGATTAAACAGGGAGAGAGATATTTATTGGGAAGAGAGAAACTGTATTGAAAAGAGAAAGTTGTATTGGGAAGTGAGAACGACATAAATTGGGGAACAAAATTTGAATCCTAGAATGACTTATAAAAGTGAACGGAGGGAGTAGGTATTAGTAACAGTCCCAGTTACTATGATATGAAAAGACGCTTCATGACAACTGCAAATATCATTTACAATGATATGGGAACAGAGGTAACAAATCCATGAGAGTTTTTAGAAAGTAATGTTTAGGCTGGACTCAAAGGCTGCTCGCATGTACAGCAGTCAATTGTGATCAGATTTACTATTTTCATCTTAGCTAAGATAGCATCCAACAAAGAAAGCATAAATCATAGCTGTGGACCTGCGGTAATTACCTGGAATAAATTGTGTTTGTTGTCGGCAGTAAAGTTGCCCTTGGAGAGCCCATTTCCTAGGAAGATATTAGGACAATGGGTATCATTCCTTTCAGCATTTGAGCCACTTGTATTAAGCATTTCACTGCCTCCACTGGAAGACACACCAGATATATCAAGCAGTGCATCCAAAGCCTGAAAGCACTAGTTTAGTACAATACCAAACTTAAAACTTCATCCACAGAAAATGTGATGAGAAAGCAGAGACTGTACACAGCACGGCAACCTCACTACAACTGTAACTAGATTAAATGTTCTAGAGAAGTTTATGCATACAGTTTCATAAGAATGATGATTAGCTCCATTAATGCAAAGAACAGCGATGATTAGTACCATTGATGCAAAGAACAGCATGGAAATTTCCAACAGATAAACTATTGTAAATTCAAAAGAAGCCTTGCAAAAATAATAAAACCAATGTTCTAGATTGGTAAAGTCAAGGTTCCAAAATGAACATCTAATTTAAAAACTTCTTTGTGGCATAACTGTGAGATACTCAGTGCAAATAGTTAAGAGAAAATAACAACCAAACAAATTTCATGATGATGATTATATTAAATGCAAGTAGATAAATTCAGTTTAACTTTGAGTCAATATGTAAATACATTCTCAAGAACATCAAGGAAGGAATAGCTTGACATTGACTCATGCCAGATTAATACTCCCTCTGTCCCATTCTAAGTGTCGTCTAAACTTTTAAAGGAAACACAGTTGAATATCAAGACTGAGTGCGGCAAAAAAACTCCTTAAAATGCATCTAGAAAACACTCCCACAGAATTCATACCGATTGAATAATGAATTTAGCATAATCAATGCTAAATAGAGGCAACTGATATGCTATCAGTCACATATAAATACTGACTAACATGTCAGCAGCCAGAGTAGTGACCACAGGAGTAATTAAAGAAGCGGTGATCACTTGTTACCATACCACAAAAGGTCACTTTTCTAGGGTTCCAATACCTATTTTTGAAATTTTACTTGAATGCATATGATCAGATTAAATTAATTTTAACACAGATGTTATTACCTTCTCAATGTCATTCCCAGACTGACCTGCAAAATGGAACAGAGAAACATTTTCAACATATGAATTTCATTTCAATAGGATAAACATCAAGTGACCCAAACTCAGAAATAAAAAAAAGTATTAAGAAACAAATTCAAAATCACTTCAATAAGGATAAAAACGATTAAACTTCTAGGCATTGATACAATGTGGTCTATCTGATCCAGAGAGACTCGTAGCTGCTTTTGTACTAAGTCAAAAATGCAGCAGTTTTGCATATACAGATGGAAAAAAATGTACATCTATTTCAACGATGTCTATACCAAGAAACTTGGATTGTGTCCAGTTTGCAACGCCCACATGACAAACTCATTAATAAACAAGATCTCCTTCAAATCCAAAATGCAAGCTCAGCTAATCTGCTTAGATACATGATCCCATAGCAGTAAGCCAGGAATGCACTTAACTGGGTATGCATGGACCTTGGCCGTGCTCTATTTCCTCTGAGATTCTGGTGTCCTTGCACATGATCAACCGAAAAGTCCATCCTCTGAAAGGACCTTGAATCTAGTGAGGATCTCGCCCAAATACCACTTGTTCTTGAATAAATTGGCACTGTAAGTGGTACCATCAAATTGATTTGCCACATATGGAGGGAGTTGACACTTGACAAGATAGCGTGCTATCCTTTAATTTCAACCGGTCATGGCAAAGCACACTGCAATAATACTAACAGATCAAACATCTTCATATTGTGTTCCTTCACTACTTTCCCATCAGAAGATACCCAAAGTAAGGGATCTATCTTTCTTGTTTATAAAAATCAATCAGCACAGCACTCCTTCAAAGGATGGGCATTCAACAATGGTCCAGATATTATGACTATATTATGGTTTGTAACTTGGCGCCGCTTGTGAGTTGTTACAATGGCACAAAATGATGAAAATAGCACATATTTTGAACGGGGAGGCAGAGAATCAGGTGTATTGAGACAAAAGGCTCACCTAGCACGTCCCTGACAACTCCCATGCCAAGCTCCGAGCTATCACCAAGCATGGCGCAGAGGAACTGCTCGGCCTCTTCAACACTGTACTTCCGAGCAACATCCCCCTCCCCAGCATCACCACCTTTGCACTCATTGGTAGCACTTAACCCACCTTTGCCCTTGGACGTATCGGTGAGGCTAACGGGAGAAGGAGCAGGCCTCGTGTATTCCTTGCCGATGACGTCGGCAACCATGCCGCTGGCAGCGCAAGCAAGCTTCTTTTGCTTCCGGCAGGCCTTCCTCCCTGTAGATCCGGAGAGATAAGGCGGTGGAGGTAGCTGCGCGTCGAGCGTGGCGGCAAGGATGCCTGCAGCCAGGTAGGCATCCCCGCCGGCCTCGCGGTAGGCGGAGTCGACCTGGTCGATGGTGGCGCTGGAGAAGGCGTCGAGCAGCCAAGCGAGGACTCGGCGCTCGTCCCCCGCGGCCGAGGAGGACGCGGTGGAGGCAGCCGAGGAGAAGACGGAGAAGGAGGCCGTCCCCAACGAGCTGGCAGTGAAGGCCGAAGTCGAGGACGCCTCGCAGCTGCTGCCGCTCGATTCCGTCTCCGCGGCGGCTAGGGTTAGGGTTTCGGCCGGGTCGCCTGGCGAATCCGCCGCCGCCGCCGGAGGTGCCGGGGCCGCCGCCGGTGCCGGCGCGGGCTTCTTCTTCTTCCTGCCCTTCTTCTTGGACGGTCCCATGGCGCCGACGGCCGTGGTGTCTTCGCTGCGTTTTCCCCTTTCGGGTCTCCGTCTCCGCCACGGCGACTGCGACTGCGAGGAGGAACGGGGACACGTGGGGCTTTCGATTCCAGAATTTTCCGCTGCGACCACGACGACGAGACGAGAGAAGGGGAACGGCCGGCAGGGGCCCCACCGCGGATGTTCCATGCAACGGCTGGTGGGCCCGAGAGGACTTCAGGACCCAGCTGTCATTGGAAGTTCGGGGTGGAGGAGGACGGCTTATTTTGGACTGGCTTTTCGCCTCGTTACACTGGTTGGTGGGGTCCTGGCGGCGGCGAGCTGTTCGCGGCGGGAATCTCGGGAACGTGCACGCCGTGGATTAAAATGTTTACGGTGTGGATAATCTAATCAATCTATCTGTCATGCAAAGTGCTCCTAAATGGAGATCCATCCAGCGTTCAATGTCCGAGTCGGAATGCAGACCAAATCGGGCGCGATCCAGTTGCATGTGCGTGCCAAACCCCGGCCAAACAAGTTCGATCGCCGCCAACGCAAGATCTTATCGAAGAATTTTGGATGAGTTGATACTGCAAGAAGTTCACGCCAAGATCGATCGCACAGTACGCAAGCCGCTCCCGGGGAAGGATCGTTCAGCCGTTTCCTTCGCGCCAACCCGTCTCGTTCCGTTCTTGGAAGGTCGCTGCCGGCGCGATGGAGTTCCTGGCGAGCAGCGGCGGGAGGGAGTTCGTGGCCGGCGTGGCAGGCGTGCTGGCGGGCCACCCCCTCGACACGCTCCGCGTCCGCCTGCAGCAGCCGCCGCCGCCATACGTCAGGCACGGGATCACCGCTGCGCGTCGCCCACCTGCGTCCGCCGCCGCAATGCTGCAGGCGCAGACGTCGACCTCGGGTGGAGTCAGGTACCGCGGCGTCGCCGACTGCTTCCGGAAGAGCGTCCGCGAGGAGGGGCTCCCCGTGCTGTGGCGCGGCCTCGGCACCACCGTCGTTCGGGCGTTTGTCGTCAACGGCGCCATCTTCTCGGCGTACGAGCTGGCTCTGCGGTTCTTGGCCAGCGGAAAGGACCGGCAGAGGCTCGTCATGGAAGAGAACTGAAACTGAACTGAAGTTTGGTGTCGTGTGGTTCTCCCGTTGTATCCCATTTGTAACACTGATTACAGCGGCAGATGATGATGTAACACTACATAGCTAACCAAGTGTACATGCTTGGAGGTTTCGGGGATATTCCTCCAGGGTATTGTTATCGTAGTTGCAGGATTCGTACAAAAGCGTGCCTCTTGATGGTGACGATGAAGTTCCCAAATATTAATATTTTGCTTGCTCTAGCTCTACTTTGGGCTCTGCAGCTGCACCATTTGGGCTGGGCCATCTATATTCGTCGTTGCTGAATACCATTCCCATTCCCTTCGCCCTCCTCCCTCGGCCACCGCACATGCGCCGGTGTCAGCGTTCAGCCGGCCGGGGACCGCCACTCGCCATGACGCTGGTCCATGTCTCTGTCCTCTCCATCGTTCGAGGCTCCTCTGATTCTCACCATCATCAGATATATACTCCACTGCTGTGGTGGCGGAGAGGACAAATCACAGATTCCGCCGCCGAGAAGACGATGCAAGTACTCGCTACGCTCTTCCATGGACGGCAATAGTGCGCGCGGCTCGTTGTCGCTGTAGCTTCTGAATAATCGAGTGTTCAGGACGTTTATCCTCGTCTGCAGAACAGGAACAACGTACTCCAAGCTTTGTTGTGATCGATGCGATGCTTCTGTCTTGATCAGAAGTGTGGAAACCGTTCGAGAGCGGTTTAACGAAAACTGTAAAAACTGTTAAAAAAGTCGAACAAATTCAAAAATTAAATTTTTGAAAGAAAACCGAGCGGTTTTTACGGTCTATCGAACAGTTTTTATGGTTTATCGTTTTTGAATTTGAAATCAAATCAGTTCGAGCGGTTTTTCAACGGTTTTTGCGGTAAACCGCTCGATTTTGTGATCCTCGTCTGCAAAACAGGAACAACGTACTCCAAGCTTTGTTGTGATCGATGCGATGCTTCTGTCTTGATTCTTGAAAAGGTACAATATGCAGCTTGTTGCCATTATCTATCCTTCCACACACAGTATTGCTTCCAGGTGTATACCAAGTGATCATCAGAAATAAAGCGGCAAGCAAGTGGCACTGACGGGACTAAAAAGTACCACTGGGGCAGTAAATAATCAATTCACTAGTAAAACAAATTCCAAGAAAGTGCCTTTTAGCTCCATGCATCCTGCTTTCTAGGAAGCGCCTCTATGTATGGCTCTCACGACTTCAAAGTGACATACTCGTATAAATGCGTCTCTAACACGAGATTCATGGAGATTGAACTATTATTGCTTTTGGCTCCTGCGGATGCAAGTAGCTACATATTCTCAAATTTAAAATTAACTAACTCACCATCATGACCTGCCACCCTATTCTCTTGCAAAGTGAAACCACATTAAGGGGAGAAATTGAAAAGGTGGAGACAAAATGGAATCACGTCTCCAGAAAAGATAAGGAGCGTGCGTGGTAGCACAAACTCCTACTAAAGTTGATATATGCTTAGGCTACGAATATGTTCTCGGATACAGAATACTATGGACAACATGCATGTACAACCATTGAAGAAAACATGTATTGAACCATGACCAGGGTTCACAAAACAGGCCAAACCGGACCGGTTTTCGTGAAAACCGGTCAAACCGGTCCGGTTCGGTTTGGCTGGTTGATCGGTTTTTGAATTTAATTTTTTTAAAAATTTGAAAATTTGACGGATTTTAAAATAAAAAATATGATAAAAAATTAGATCGAAAGCACAACAATCTGGTTGACTCACTTTTCAAAAATAGTGTAGTTTACATGTAAAAAAATCGTCAAAGTTCGAAGACAAAAATAGAAAAGGGCACCTTATCCACCCAAGACCCCAGCGCCTCAAACATACTCCCGTGAACCCTGTCCGCGCGTTCCTCACCGCTATTCACCGCTTCTCCATGCCGTCCGGTCGCGCGACTGCCGAAACGGCTCGGCACAGCTGGCTAGCCGGCCGATATTCGCGGCTAACCGTCCGTGTCATCGAGGAAGCCGGCCGATAATACCGGCTAGCCGAGCGATACGACTGGCTAGCCGGGCGCCGTTTTTTCGCTGCCGTCAGAGAGCCGCGCTAGCGACTAGCCGACCGATATGCACGGCTAACCGCTCGGTTTAGCCGGCTTACCGGTAGATCCGTGAGGTTTTCGTCCAAAGAGGTGATTTTCTGCTTTCCTCCGATTTTTGTCGAATATTGGTGGATTTTTTTGCAACTTAGATGGTTATTATTTGAGCCATTGTTCAATGTACGAATGGCGGATTAATCGGATTCGGTTTGAGAACACAGGGAGAATGTGTACCTCGAATTTCGTTGTAAATATCGCAAGAGTATGAAGAGAGGGGGTGGTGTCACGAGATTTAAGCAATATTTGACACATCGAGGCAGCAATGTGGTGGGTTGTGCTCACGTTCTAGGCGATGCGGATGTGGTTCCTGACTCCCAGCCACCATCAACTACATATCATTTCACAGGTACCCATATCTTCGCATCATATAAACAATTTTAACTCTTTTTTTTACACTTAACTTCTTTTACAGGTGAAACAGACTTCACATATTCTATACAAGATCAAAACTATGAAGCTCCACAGTCACAGAGGATCACAATGGAAAATAGACAGCATCAATATGGTGCTTACTACTCAGAGACAGATAGTGATACCTCGTACAACTAAAGTTTTGAGTACTATAATTATACTTTGGGTGATCAAGCTCACAACCAACGACCACATGGGTGTACCAATAGCAGAATCTTGAATTTTATCACATGTTACGCTCACAATGGGAGACAACTTTCGCTTGAACAGGTCAAACTTAAAATAAATTCAAAGCGGAGTTGCTTGCCACTAGAGAAATTCAAATAATGTCAAGTGATAAGTGTGACAGGGCTTATTTTGATTAGAATACAATTCCAATGTGAAGTATCAACTTTGTGTATGAACTTTATATATGAAATATAGATTGCATTGGTATAGATATATTGTCAAATTGTGTGTTTATTATTCATTGATAAAGTATATATTGTGTAAATATATTGCAAGAATTTAGAAAAAGTCATACCCAAATTTTCTGGATTTTTTATTTTTTATTTTACAACATTTTTCTAGTTTTTTATTTTGTTGACCGGTTTTTCGTCGAAACCGGCCGGTTTTCAGCCAAACCGACCAATTTACCACCGCAACGGTTTCTCTAGAAACCGGCTGGTTTACCGGTTTGAAAACCGGTGAACGCCGAAATTTCAAATTTTAAATATTGATCAGTTTTTCTGGTTTTCTCGAAAACCGGAATATCGGTCTGGACCAGTTTTTCCGCATCAAACGGTTTTGTTAACCCTGACCATGACACATCATAAGTTTTTGAAACCTTCCTAGATTCAAAACTGCAGAGAGTTTG
The DNA here is from genome assembly GCA_001602315.1 of Zoysia pacifica. Lineage (NCBI taxonomy): Eukaryota > Viridiplantae > Streptophyta > Magnoliopsida > Poales > Poaceae > Zoysia > Zoysia pacifica. Next base: position 306 of record BCLH01002369.1, on the reverse strand, counting down.
CATGATGGAACTACTGGCAGTGATCCATAAAACTACCGAACAAGCGTGAGAGGCAATGTTACATACATTTCAAAAAAAAAAATCAAACATGAATGGTAACTATGTCGTATACTCCCTCCATTCCAATGGTACTGATCGATGCATGTAGGAAAGAAAATTTCCTCTGTTGCCCTTCTGCGGCCCCCACGCTCTCTGGCGCAGGGCCTCGAGCAGGCGCGTGGGGCCGCTCTCTGGTGCGTGGCCTCGAGCAGGCGCACGGCCGTGATCAGGCGCGTGGGGCCACCGCGTCCTGCGCCTCCTCGGGCA
>BCLH01002368.1:0-52511 GCA_001602315.1 Zoysia pacifica | reverse complement strand
GCGAAGAGAGGCCCCCGTCTTGTAACATTATCCTCGAGATAATCCGCCCCCTGGACGTAGGGTATTACACCACCCGGGTGGCCCGAACCAGGTTAAAAATCCCCCTGAGTCCATCTTAGATTTGGCCATATCGAATCCGAAGGCACACCATCCTTCACGACCGTATATTTACCGTGCCGGTGGTCAGAACACCGACAAGATTATTGCAATATCTCAAGCAGGCAGAAGGATGATGGAAAATCAAAATATTACTACTACTTTGTTCCGACAGGAGCTTATTTTTAGGATTCGCTGACTGTGGCTTTGACTAATAATTTATATAAATTTAATTAATTTTATTGATATATAAAAATATATATTATAAAAATATTTTTTTATGATAAATCTAAAAATGTAAATATTATATTTATCGACGAACCCTAAAAACCCTTAGAGAGATACTCCACAAAAGTTCCTAAACTAACAGATCGATCCGCCTCCAAATTAATTTCAAAAGATCAGAACAAACTGGAACGCAATACACGGATCTGAAGATGGTCGCAGTTAGTTACCTTCTCCGTGGTCATCAGCCTGGAGAACGATGAGGACGTACTTGACGAGGCTGATGAGTGTGAGCGTCCAGATGATGAGGCTGAGGATGCCGAGGAAGTCCTCCTTCCCGGGGTCCGGCAGGGTGAAGGACGAGAACGTGTACAGCGGCGACGTCCCGATGTCGCCGTACACCACGCCCAGCGACTGGTAGCCCAGCAGCGCCACCTGCCACTTGGTGAACACCTATGTGCGCGCCATGGAAACCGCATCAGCGTTTTGATCCACCAAATGACCCGATCCGTGTAGATCGAGACCAGTAATTCACTGCGATTACGAATATGGAACGGATCTTGGAGGAACGAAACAGAACACTCTGTTTCCACTTCCATCCAACGGAGAAACAGGTGATGAGTAATCGATGACGAACCACAACGTGATCTTACCTGCGGGTTGCGGTGCCTCATCCTGTAAGATTCACTGAAAGTCCGGCGTGTCATACCGGCGCCAGTGCCGTCGTCCTCCCCTGTCCTGATCGTTGAACACCTTTCATCTACGGCGGCCACGGCGGCGGCGTTCATCTGGATGATGACGTCGTCCCGCGCGTTGTGTTCCATGGTGCCAACGGAAGTGCTTGATATAATCAGGAGTGGGAAGACACAAGAGGCGACGTCCGGTATAAATAGCTCTCACAAGGGGCGGCACGGATGTACTTTTTTTTTTTAAATTGAAGTCGCTGTTGACTTTTAAATTTAATTTTGATTATTTATTTTATTTAAAATTTTTTAATAAATTTTATATAATTTAATTTATTATTATAGTTATTTGAATTACAATTTAAAATTTTACACATTCGAGTAAATTTTTTGAATAAGACGAATGATCAAAGTTGATAGTAAAAAATCAACGGCGACATCAAATTGAGGAGGGAGGGAGTAGTTTGTTAGATCTAATTGACTAATTGACTACTCTTTCCAAAAATAAATACCATTCTAATTTAAATTCCCAATCTTAATGTTAGATGTGCATTGGATTATAAAAAATAGAAAATAAATACATATGTTATGGAGATTAATGAGATTTTCATATAGTGCTGTCATCAAATGTTTACCACGCCCCACAATAACTTTACTAAGTATTTATTTCATTAAAAAACTTATGACATGCCACAATTATTTAATAATTTTATACTTCTTCCGTCTATATTTTATAGGTGTATTTAGTCTCGGCACGAAGACAAAAATTATTGTTTGTAATTCCTGTGGGCAGGCTGCTGATCACGTTTCGTGATTATACCGTGCTAATTAAGATTCTGTTTAGGAGAGATCTGACTCCTTCAAAGACGGCTTCGGCTTTGGCTTCTTTAAAAAAAAGCTTTTATGACTGGCAATGGTTTCTTAAAAAATGTTTAAAAATGTTTGGTAGATTATTTTTTTAAAATTTTTTATCATATAAAATTAGATAACATAGAAAAAATATTACATTGACGAATGAGTCACGGAGAAACTAACTTTTCGTAGTTTTTGCTTCACCTCTGACTCCTCCTAAAAACCAGGAAAAATGGTTCCTCTTTAAATTGTTTGATAGAATTTCAGTTAAAATTGATTGAAAAGCGGTAAAAAAATCCTTACAGTACCAAACATGCCCTGATATTGCATGCGATCGTGGCCCTGCCGTAAACTGATCCCGCGCAGCACGCGTTGGCTCTCCTGCATGCGATCCGGATGGTGCGGCGTGCTGGTTGCTCTAGCGGATGGTGCGGCAGGCAGCCTTTTCCTTTTCACTCGCGCGTGGAAAACATTAGTACTTGTTATTAGGGATGAAAAGGAAAAAAAAATGATCGGTAAAACATTTATCTCATTTTTATTTTCGTATTTAATTAATCGGACGGAAACAAAAATGAGAAAGTTACGGTTGCAATACAGGACTGGGATAATCGGATATACGAAAACAGAAAAATTCAAACAAAAAATATTGACAACGAAAGAAAAATGATAATTTAAATAAAAAAAGATAATAACATTGAGTTGTATAGTTAAATAGAGTTAAACAAATCTTAATAGTTAAACATAATATTAAACAATAACACAGATAATTAAAAAGTGAATTGCACTGTAATGAGAAATAAAATCATGATCACTTGGTGTCTGATTATAGCCATGTGAGGTGTTGCCCACCTAGCCAATGTGATTAAGGTTTAGAACATCAAATGGGCATGCTTAGCTTGAGTTTGATTGACAAAACTTTTCTATTTCGAATTTTAATTTTATTTCAGGTGCAACAAAATAGGAAAATATGGAAATTACTGATCGATAAAAAAAAAGCAGATCCAAAAATGGTCGGAAAAAACTCTCCTCCCATTTCCGTTTCTATCCTGACCACTCTGATCCCAGTGAATATTTTGGTCCCGTCAAAATTCCAATCATATTGAAAATGGTTGGGAAAAAATAGTTTTAAAACCGGAACAGAATGAAAATTTATTGCCCCATTTTCATCCCTAGTTGCTATACATGTCAAAGAGCAAAACGGTTGCGTAGATGGCACAAACTGAAATATACTTAGTGTCATCTTTTACGGACAAATCGATTTGGCTAATACGCCTATATGGACAGAGTTAGTAGTTTATTTCATATGTTAAAACATGACAAATTTAAAATAACTTTAATAGCTTAGTTGATATTTCTTTTTCTCTCGTCAAGAGTCCTCCTAAAAATTGTTCATAAAATTTTTAAATCAAAGCAAAAAATATTTTCTATATATCATGGTTGAGTAGATCGAAACTAAACGACACAGCAAAAGCTCCGTCCTTTGTGGTCACTAGTACTTCAATTTCAGTTAGACTAACAAGTTCATGCAACTTTGATCTGGAGAGACATGATTGGTGAACCAAAAACCTTTCCCGTATCTACGTGCGGATGAAGAGATTTTATGAGCAGCGAAAAGTTGGTAAGTGTTTAGAAGATGTGTTGGAGAAGATTTTTTTATATAAATCTTAATAATTTGATTTGGGAAGAGTTTTGGAGAGCATCTCCAACAATCCTTTTAAAAAATCACCTTAAAAAGTGTCTTTTAAATAAGCCAAAAAAAATTTTAGGACTAATTTAATCATCTCCTCCAACACCTCTTCTAAATTTGTCTCAATGTTGTTTAAAGAGTAAATTACATCCGAGGTCTCTAAACTTTTAGCGGTGGTTATCTAGGTCTATAAACTTTCAAAGTGACCATCTAGATCCATAATCTTGTAAAAACAGTCAGTCCTAGTTCAAACCGATGCGTCACAGGTAAAAATCTTACGTGGACTCACCAGCGTGGAGGTCGACTCAGAGGACCTGCCAATGTGGACCGTCCGGCAATGACCACACTGGATCCCAGCCGGTCCAACCATCCGACAATGGCGCCGATCGCCGGCGCACGACGTCGGCTCGCCAAAATCAGGCTGCCGGTGGCGAACCACTCTCGCACCCACACTGAAATGCTCCCCAGGACTCTCATGAGCTTACTGGGATGGTCGGCGAGGTGAGGTTCTCACCGAAACAAGGCCGGCGACGAGAGGCGGCCGGTAAACAAGTGCTGGTTGGCTCCACCTACAGCTCCCCGAGGACGCTAGGATGGCCGGCACGAAAGTCGTCGATGTCGAAAATGCTTGGGGAGTGGAGCTTGTCGGAGGAGTGCACACGAGGGTCAGGCGGCTGATGTTTTGAGCTTCGAAATCCCTGCAAATCCGGCCACGAGAACTCAATTGAAAGCTCTCAATGACACGTTGGTGACTGAGGAGGTCGGAGCCAGAAAGAAACACGGCGAGGCTCACCGGGTGTGAAGGATTTTGAAGAACTGAAGCGGCCGATTCCACAATTCCAAAGGCATTTTGGAGAAAAATTCGAAAATGCCTCTGGCTCGGCGGGGAGCCGGTGGAGACGAGCTTATAGAGGGCTTGAGGGAGAAAGGACGCTGCTTCTTACGAGAATGAAAAGTTGGAGGCGGCTCGGCGAGCTGAAGCTACGACGGCAATGGCGAACGGCCGAGGTGGGCGACGAGGGTGAAGAAAAATGACGAAGTGAGAGCGACGGCGCGACGCAGCTCGGGTTTTATACCCTGTGCGTCGAACACCTAGAACGCGCCCTAGTCCTGGCTGGCGATGGCGATGCACGGTCACCGGCTCCAATGTCGTCGCCGGAGAGGAGAGGCGAGAGATGGGGAACGAGGTGAGGACGGGATTGCTGAGGATGGACATAAAGCAAGGGCTAAAGTGAAAAAAACCAAGGACCACGTGGCCATGACCTCCATGCTGACAAGTTCATGTAGGATTTTTACCTGTGACACAGCGGTTTGAACAAGGATGAACTGTTTTTATAAGATCATGGACCTAGATGGTCACTTTGAAAGTTCATAGACCTAAATGACCATCACCTAAAAATTTAGGAATTTCAGATGTAATTTACTCTTGTTTAAATTCAGATCTGAACAACAACAGGTCCCACAGATAAGTTGCATGCGAGATGAGATTGGACATACCAGAGAGTTCTGCAGATGTATCTGCATTTAAGGGGAGCTTTAACGGGACAAACAAGTTGAGAGGACTTTGGGAGAGTTGTTGAAGGAGATTTTTTTTAAGCATCTTCCTAATAATTTGATTTAGTGAAAGCTATTAAGGAGCTGTTGGAGATCTACCGATCTAAGCGGACATTTAGGAAAAATACATGCTAGATGACATGTGTGAGAAATTTAAGTACCATTCATTTAAAGTACTATAGATATTCTAAAGACAATCTATAATAGATTTTTATTTTTTAGTGTAGGTATATATAGCCATCAGATGTATTGCTAGCTACTTAATATTGATTACTTACAAATAGTGAATTATTCCTTACCTAACTTATCATGTTACATAATTAATAGAATGGAACATAATTTCTTTTTAAAATCAAGACTTTAATTTCTCATTTATCAAAGAGAATAAAATCATGCTATGTCTTAGAAACTAGGAAGAATGATTGCAAACGAAAGTCATTTTAGGACTATACAATTATTAAATACTTGCTAAAATTTATCGTAACACATGCTTTGAATATGATCCGTAGAAAAAGAAAATATATATTTATTTTTTATTTGATATGCTAGGTTATTTTAAATTATATATTTATTAAATAAAAAATAAAATTTAATTTAATTTTCTATAATAATATTTATTTTATAACATATGATAGACGTAAGACTAGCTGAATATCCGACATGTCATTCCGGCGCTAGCCCATCATCCTCTCCTATGTGGCTCGTCAAATCCTTTTCATCTAAGACGGCCACCGTGGCAGCGTTCACCTGAATGATGATGTGATCTTCTGCGTGGTATTTTGTCGCGCCAACTGAAGTTTTTGATATCAGGATCAACAACTATAAAAATGGGAATCAACACGAGAGACGATGTCCAGCATAAATAGCTCTCATCCAGAGGCCCCGGTGTGGTCTGTTAGATGTAATTGACAAAGTGACTATTTTGATGCTCCCATATTATAATAATACAGATTTTAGAATCTACAATAGTAGCAAATGATACATTTTGTAATTTTAAAATCTATCCAATCAGATTTTAAAATCTCATTAGCTGCCATAACCCAACTAAAATCATATAAAAACTGAAATATCCTTTTTAAATTTTAAGATAATTACAACACTATGCTATCGGTTATCTTATCTATTATTTGTTTTTTATTTAAAATTAAAGTCCAAGGCGTAGCTCCTTCATACGACAGCTCGCAGGCTCTCCACGGTGCTACTATGGCACCATTTTGCTATTCCGTTGGCGACCCCTTCGCCTCCACCCTCGCGCGCACCCCGACCCGCCGAGAGTTGTCGCCGCTGGCCGCCCTGTGGCACGTCTGCCACCCGTAAGTTGCCTCACATATGTCATCGTCCCAAGTCACACACCGTTTGCCACCCCAGGTTGTCATCGCCGTCTGCGGCCCCAACTCTCCGTACCATGATATCATAAAAAGGAAGCACATACAGGATTCTATAGTGTCATACTTTTGAAGTCAAATATGAAAAATGACACCAACCACCAATGTTTTCATAAAAAAATAAAGGGTAAACAAATAATTAGAAAAGTTTATAAAATCCACCTCTAAATTCAAATTTTAATAATCCACAATGGTGCGAAATAAGCCCTCATCTCAAGGGTGTAATTTGGGTAGGTGTTGGGTATAAAGGATAACATATTTCATATTTTCTGTTCTCAAATTGTTTTGGTGAAAATTTGAGAAAATCTACCAAATTTCTCAAAACAAAACATAAACATCAAACATGTTATTAAAAGGTTTGACAGAAAATATTTTGTAACCACTGTCAAAAATAAAAAATGGAAAATTTAATTATACCACGCTAATATAATAAATTTTACTATGATGAAACCAAAACGATCATTTGTCAAAAGTTTATTTTAACAATAACTATCAATTACAAGTATTGATCCAACTAGAATAGACATCAAGTTTGTTAGTTGGATCAACGCTCCTGCTTGCAGCATGCAGTCCGTGAACAATGTGACGACCCCCGTGCATTTCGGTAACCGCCGATCGGGGTACCAGAGGCGTCTCGTTGCGACGGCTGCGTGCGTACAGAAGGCTACAGATAACAGACGCATCGTTACCAGTCGATCCTTGGGCTCGGTGCTGCGTCGATCTCAAAGTGGTCAACCTGTGACTGTGAGCAGTCTCACGGCCACACTTTGATGGCATCGATCGCCCTGAACCTTGACCGCGCCTTTTCCTGCACTGAATCTACCACGAACAAGCAAAGCGGTAGCACTACCATACTAGTAGCATGAAGAAGCTTGGAGTCGAGTCACACACGGCGGCGGCAGCGATCGATGCTGCTTCGCGTGGCAGGCCAACAACATCAAACGAGGCTTGACCGCACCGCAGCTCAGGTTTGAACGCCTCAAGCGTACTAGTAGCAGTACAGGCTGCGGACGGCTACTGAAAGAGAGGCGAAGAAGTCCGCATCAGGGAGAAAGAACCTTTGAAAGTGAAAAGGAAAGCGGGGAAAGGCGCGGCGGCAGCGGGAAGGAGGAGGCCGGACGCGGACAGGGCACGGCACGGGCGCGACGCGCCGGCCTCTCGGCAGGCAGGCGCCCGCATGCGGCTGTCGGCGACAGCGGCAGACAGCACTTGCCCGCTTCTACTTGTCTCGTTCCTGAAGCGCCGGCCGGCAACGCACGCCTGGCACAGTGCAGTGTTCACCGCCCTTGCCACTCGTTTTACCACTCCCTCTCGCTTCTCTCTCCTCTGCCCTCTGGCCACTGACCTCCAGTCCAGACTCCAACGCACAAAGCGACCTCGCCGAGGCTTTCCCTCGCTCGCCGAGGCTGCTACTCCGTGCGACGCTGGTGCGGCGAGGTGGAGTGCTGGCGAAGCCACGGCCGAGTCACTCGCTGCCTCGCCCGATCGATGATTTTCGCTTTCCGTGTGGTGCAAGCGAACGCTGCTGCCGCTGCGGGCAGCAGAGATTTCGTTTTTGACTCGGCGGGCGGAGGGAGGAGGGAGAGCGCGACGGGCGTTCGGTCAGGAGTCGGATCGCCGACGGAGGCCACGGCCGCTCCGTCGGCAGGTGGTTAAAACTTTGTTGAGATTTGTCGCGGGGTTGCCGGGAAAGCTTGGTCATCTTTACGACGACAGGGACGCCGACATCGTCGTCTCGCCTATATGACACGTTGTGAATTAGACGTACGGCAGGACAGTATTAGTACTCCTACTCCGTATAGATTCCCAAAAATCGATCCGGACTTCCGGAGCGAGCGATCCCTGAGATCTCCCTTCGATCCTCACCGCTGCTCGATAATCGTAGTCGCACCGGCTGCCCGGCACATGCGTCGCCCTGCTTCATCTGCTCATCCTCGCTGCCGCTTGTTCGCCACTACCGCCTGCGGGTGACTGACTGCACGCTCCGAACGCGCTGAGTGCTGACAACGCCCGGGGCGAAGTGTCCGCCCGGCCTATACTAGAAAACAGGCACCGCCATTCGCCCAGCCACACGGTCGGTGTCGCCTCTCGCCGTCTCGCGTTGCCGCCGCCGCCGCTGCTTGCTTCCTCTCCTTGCGTCCTCCATTCCCTCTCCAGGGGCTGCTCGTCTCCGCTCCGATCTTTTATCCTAGAGATCTCGTGGTCTCTTTCGGTTCGGATAGATATAGCCCGACAATCAAAAGAGGGGAGGAAGGATTCTTGGTCTTCAGTCTTCACACGGTAAGAGGTCGGCCTCGTCATGTTCTTCTTGCTCCTGTTTCTGTTGTTTGGTTGTGCTATTTGATTCGCTAGGATTCGTAAATCGTAGTACCTCTTGTACGTGGCGGGAGTTCATAGTCTGGGGATAGAGTTTCCTTGGACTTCCAGGGATAGATGGCCTTCGTCTCAAGCCTCCATGTTCCTGTTCGTTGTTCAATCGCTGTCAGTTCTTAGGAGGATCAGCCCTACATCAGGGCTCAATGCACGCATTTTTGGTGCTTGATAGCTTGGTTCTGCTTTGCTACCATGGAACAAAAACCTGATATTTTAAATTTTAACGCAAAGTTTGTGAGTGGCATGCTCATGTTCAGATAGCAGAGATTTTCGGCACGTTTGGTTCGCTACCTCACATTGGCAGGCATACCTCGTCAAAGCATATTTTGGGGGATTTTCAGAAGATGGAAATCGAGATGGAGTGATTAACTCATTCTCACTCTGCAGACTGCAGTCGTCCATCCTCTCCAGTAGTGTATTGGTGTCAATACCGGACCACAATTAGCTGTTAGTACTTATCATCGCTTGAATCGGTAAGCTGTGTTTTGCATTATCTACCGAGATTTTTGAAATTATGTCCAGACCTACGTGTACATAATGCCCATTTTAGCTTCAGGTAACCAACCAAGCAGCAAAAGTCCTCTTGTTCAGTTGGCTCTCCCTCTCCCTCCGTTGATACATGGGCAGGCCTAGAGGGAAGGGAAAGAAACCGATGGAAGCGGCAAGCAACGAGGCCGACGATGGCAGCGGCAGCGAGGAGGCAGCTGCAACAAGGCTTCCCAAGAGGAGGGGAAGACCTCAGAATCCTCCTCGAAAAGACGACGCCGAAGACGCGGAGGTCGACACGGCCAAGTCCGAGGAGAAGGGAGACGACGACGCGACGCTCGAACCAGCAGCGCCGCGGCCCGGCAAGAGCTCGTCAGCCGAGGCCGGCTCAAAGAAGAAGAAGAAGCGGCGGCGGCACCGGCTGACAAAGCGCAGCTCCGACGAGTCGGCGCAGGAGGAGGAGGACGACGACGTCGAGGTCGCCCGTGCCAAGTCGAAACAGAACGGATTCAGGCAGGTTGGAAGCCGCAGGAAGAGCACTCCCCGACGAGCTGCCGAGGCCGGGGTGCAGTGCAAGTGAGCTACTAGCTTGTGTCAAACGAGCTAGTGGTCGTTGTAGCTTAATTTTAATCCTTGTGACTTTTTGCCAGTTTCTGTACTGTCGCGTAAAACAGACAGATCGAAGGTCTTGCAACGAACGTAATGCAAGTCGACGCCGAGCATGATCGTCAGGGGCGAAGGTAGACGAGAAAACTGCCTGGTGCCACTCTTCATAAGCATGTAATTTTCAGCTAATTTTCAATCAAATTCAAGAAATTAACAAGAAAGAAATTTTCGCCACTGATGATCGTGGTGGTGTAGCCGGGCCGTGCTTTCGCTCTCAGCGGCGGAACGAGTCCATGTCGAATCGATCGCATCGCTATGGCCTTCATCGTCTGGTCTCACCAAATACTCGTCCTGCTCTTTCTACTAAGTCGCGCTGTAGCTCAGGTGAGAAGCGTCGTGGCACCGGTGGGCGTTCCGGCGGCGGCGAGACAGGGCAATCCGTGTTCAGAGATGCTGGCCGACCAGCATGTCATGGTGCGGGCCCAACAGCGAGCTGTCTTTGGGCCTCTGACAGCCGTTCAATCAGGCTTAAGATGCGCCCCCGAAACGGGCCGGTTGGGTAACTTCTTATTGGGCCTCTCGATTGAATGGACGCAAGGCCTCGAAATGCGTAGCCTGATGAGCGAAGAAGGAAGGAAACTGCTTTGGGCCCGGCCCGCTGGCGGGCCTTGGAACACGCGCCGATCCAGCAGAAGTTCTCGGCGCCTGGTCCGGTCCGACGACGTGGGGTGGGGTGGCCGCCGCTGCCACGCCTGTAGACAGGGACGACGCAGGGTGCGGTCTTTTACTGTGGTGGAAAAAACGGTGACCTGCGTTACGGGAGCTCGGTGTGCTCACGGGATGTCGCAGTGCGCGGCAGGCGGCGGCCCACGGACGCGACCCGCGGCAGAGGATGTCCGCCGGTCGACAGCAAACGGCAACGCATTCTCACCCGTGCGTACGTACTGCACCGGTGCAGGGCATGGTCGCCATCAGAAACGGGACGCGTGCATGGCACCGGGAACCAGCATTGGCACTCCGGTGAACAGCCCAGCCCTTGCGCTGCTAACGCGCTCGTACGCGGGACAACACCGTGCGTGCGCGGTCGACGCGGGGGCTCGCGCAAGATCCGCGGGAAACACCGGTGGAGGGGGGGGGGGGGGGGGGGTTACCGTGGCGCCGTCGTCCTTGTCCTTCCACTGAGTCGACGTCGTCGTCCCCGCGCGACCTGCCCGCACGCGCGCGGTCCATGGAGGCAGATCGAGCTCGCGAATCGAAGTGCGAATCGAAGCGAGTTCTCCTATGGTCCTGCCTTGTGGTGTGTAGTAACTTATTTTTTCCGACAAAACTACAGTAGACCAGCTGCTGTTACTTCCTCTCCCTCAACGCAAAAAAAGTTACCATCTGTTGCTTCGCCTGCCTGAGTGAGGTCGATCGATCGTTCCCGTTGCGAGATTACCATGATCCATGATCTGCTGCACATGGAATGCAACCACCCCGGCGATGGACCATCAGCTACCAGCTACGGAGTACTATCATTCCGATCCCTGCAGACAATATCCGCGGCCTGGAACAACATCGTCGTCATTATGTCGTCTTAAGGCGCTGATGATGGCCACAGTCGTTTTACTCGTAGACTTGAATTTCATTGCTTGCTGCATTTCTCTGCCCTGCCACGGTGGGGTTTCGGCCTGTTCATCACATGCATGGCCAATCCAGATCTTGGACGGGCAACGTCGCCGCACTGTGGACAGAGACACAGTGACGACTGTGTTACTGCGCCCTGCACGCTCCTTCTTTTCAACTTTCAAACATCTCTCAGAATGTCCAAATAATTGGGCTCCTCCACCAATCATTCAAAAAAAAAATTATTTTCTCCTCGTTCCCATTTTCCCACTTGTAACCTCAACAAGCAAACTACTCCATCTCCAATGGTAAGCGATGATCTAGTGGTTTTTGATCCCGTTTGGAATACATGAACTTTATAAAAGTCATATAACAAATTCATATGAATCAGCTCAATTTAAAAATAAGTATTGTAATAACGAATATTTTTCGTGTTCTAAACGGGAACTTAACATGTTTCAATAAAACACTTGCCAATCAAAAAAAAAAAGTGAGGTTTACAGAACCAGGTCCTGCGTCTCGGCGAAGCTCACTTCTCGCCTTTTGTTGCAGCTCGTGCTCAGCGCACCATCCATTCCCATTCTTCCTTGCATCAACTTCCTTTGAGGTGTACATTTTTAAATTTTTTAATTACGTGTCGAACTGGGAACAGACTCATGCCATGCACGGACGCTCACAAGAGTACATGTATGCAGAGGAGAGCAGCGTACTTTTTATTGAGACCATGGCGCTAAGGCTGTCACGGCATAATTCCTTATTATACTTTTTGCTGGCTGATATGGCCTTGTTAATAGTAGCATGTTCTAGCTGGGACCCAAACGCTTCTGCTGGTTTCTTGATTATTTTAGATTAAACGTTGCTTTACAACTTAGATCCTGGAGCTGTTGTCCTGCTGAGGTGTTCTTTGGCTTCTTTCCGTTGGAGGATGTACTGTGTTTCCATGCATCTTGTTTACTCAGGGCTTATTTTACACTAAAATTAAGACTGCAAGGTTGCTTGGTTCTCTACCTATGCTAGGAGTACCATGCATCTTCTTGTCAAATATACTCTCTCAATTTACTTGTCATTATACGTCATTCTCACTTTTCAATGCACACTTCTATCTTCGTTATACATCTTTATCTTTATTCTCATTTTTAAAATTTATATTTTTTATTTCTTCTTAATTCCTACGCCATGAGACAAAGTGGCAAGTAAATTGAGAAGAAAGAAGTAACAATGTTGCAAGATAGGCGAAACAAAAAAAGGATATCGTTTAACGAAAAGGTTGATAAATTGTTGCAATAAGTCAAGTGGTATTCTAGTATTTTTCTTCAATTTATCGGCTTGTTGAAGCCATGTTTTTTTTAATTTCCTAAGGCCTCGTTTGGAAGGGAGGAATTTCACGCAAATTTTACAGAAATTTTATAAAAATTTTAATTTCGCAGAGAAAACGTAGAAACAAAAATTAATCTCACATTCCAAACGGCGCTTAAATTTAGACTGCTTTCCTTTTCTACATCGGAATACAGTGGCATGTTGGAAATGACATTGCTGAGAAAATATTGTTAAAGCAAATGAAAAGGTATCACGAGGTGAGGGTAAGGCTACAGAAGAAAGGTCACAGTAGTAGCAATAGTGGAGTACTGAGTATATGAGGATTCATGGCAGATTCCGACGGGTAAATGGAAGAAGCAGTACGAGTGCCAGTGAGAGCAAGAAGCTCCAAGCCCCAGACCAATCAGTGGGTATTTTGAGGCAAACCAAAAGACTCGCTCGAAAAGGTTCTCCGCCAGTAGGAGGAATCCACCGAGGCATGGACTCGACCACAGGCGCTATCTTGTCAAACCCCAAAGCCGAAAAGCTGATGAGAAGGCCAAAACCACACCCACCATTGCCTGCAAATTAAGAGCCCGTTTGGCATGCCTTGCACCAGCACCAGCTCGAACTTATGCTTACAGTAACTACAGCAGTATAAGTTCGAAAAGTTTCAAAAATGCAGTTTGTTCGATTTAGATGAAAACAGCTTATATAAACAGTGTTTTTATTTTATTTATAGTACATAAACAATATCATACGTCGGTTCGAATAAAATCTATCAAACACACCTTAAAAGCCTCTTTGTCGCGGCCCACGGCGGCTTCAGCCTATGTGTGAGCCGAAACAGCTACGAAAATATGACTAGTTCGGCTCGGGTAAAAATGTTTTACATAAATAATATTTTTACTGTATCTATAATACATAAATAGTAGCATAAACTGGTAAATAAAAGCTCTACCAAACACACCCTAAATATCATCTCTTTTTTTTACTAGACGTCATTAGAAGCCGATTTTGCCACAGTATATAACAGTAGATTCCTTTGCCAAATTCAACCAACTAAGCATTTCGTATTTGGTTTCTAACAAACTTAATATATTTAGCTATATTTTAAATAAGATTAATACTACAGATAGTTGCAACAAGATTTTGTCCCGGCACAAGAAGTTGGAGAAAAATGTCTGATGAAACTGGACAAACTTAAATTAGAAAAGGGTGTTCAACGTTTTTTCCACTCAAGTATAAAGCAGTTGGAAGCTGAAAACATATCTTCAGAAAACACATAATTGTTGAAACCACTAAAAGTTGTTAAACAAATTATTTTCCACCCCTCAAAACTGAAACTTTGGTCAGCTCATTTCAACCTAGTATCAACCTAGTGATAGAAATTTACGTCAAAAAAGCCTAGTGATAGAAAATGTTCTATAATTTAAAACCGCAAGGAATACAAGTCATGACAAAGAAATACGGAGTACCATGTATAAGTGAACTTATCCAGACAATAAAGTATGAAAAATTTATATTGTGTCAAGTATTCCTACTTGCCAGCTTATTTTCATCAGCATGAGACGGAAACCAAGACATGTACAGTAGAAACAGAGGCAGCCAACCAATTGGCACGGATTTTGCAAGCCAGTGTATAGTGCAACTTTGGATTTTGTATGTTTATAAAAATATCAATGTCATAGACGAAGAACATGTTAAAGCAAGTTCAACATAAAAGAAAAACTTGAGTTTTGCACGTGTACTCACAGTTCAATTTACAGAGCTACTATCAGCCTGCCAATCCGCCCCACATTGCTTCTCGCCCCAAAAGGGCGAGTGAAAAGGCACGCGCTACGGTACTCGCTGCCTGCTTTTAGACCTGCATGGAACATAGAAAGTGAAAACAGAAGAAAACACAAGACGCAGGAATACGAAGATTGAAACCCGTAGGAATGCTTGAGTTCTAACAGAAACAAAAGAAATTCATTGATAGGTCGAGCCAGATGTGTTTGCCTTCATCCACAGCCTATTGCATCCTCGCAGGCCATATTCAAGCATCATACCACTACAAGCAGGACCTTAACGCTGGGGTAAAACTCCTCACTGTTAAGTTGATCTCATCCAGTTGGTTTATCGGCCAGCTAGAGTTGATTTTGTCTTCAGTTGGTCTAACGGCCAACTGAATTGCGCTCTGATCGGAGACGCCCAGCCTTGTGACTGGTGGACTCTGTCGCACAGCGCCATATAAAAGAAGGGTGGGGGAGCCGGACACAGACCACGAGGTTAGTCGTCATCTGAACTCCACCCTACATTCCAAACCCTAAGTCCGATCTTTGAGGGTGCGCTGTCAGCGACGAGATTCTCCATCACCGTCGCCCGAGCGCGGACCTCGACCTCGACCGAAGGCCCTCTCTTCTTCTCCGACCATCGCCGCCCGAGCGCGGACTTCACCGACCAAGGAGAGAGATGGCAAAGTCTTCTTTCTCAGCGTCGGTCGGGTCGAACACCGAAGGTAAAGACCCACAGAACACACCCCTTCTCGATCTGCTCACCGAACCCGAAAGAACCCAAAAGTCGCAACACTAGTATCAGAGCCAGGTTCTTAAGCAGATCGAGAACTTTGAAAAAGTCCCAAAAGAAAACAGATCCAATCCAAAAAGCCCCGGATCCCTAACCCTAACACTAAGGGGAACAAAACTGGGGGAGAGGAAGGGAAGAGGCGGAGGCTTACCTTGGCCTCGTCGTCGACGACGACACCGTCATCGACAGTCGCACCGTCGCACAGAGGCATCGCGCGCTGCACCTACCCTTGACGGCGGCCGACAAGAGCTGTGTGACGGCGCCATGGCCCTGCGACGGCGCCCCAGCCGACGCGGCGCATTGGCGAAGTCTCGCCAGAGCGACGCGAGAGAGCGGCCAAGAGTGAGCGGGGGAAGAAAGAAATGAAGTAGGGTTTCGGGGAGCGGCCGCGCGACGGGTTTTTATACCGCCGACTTACGTGCTGAACCGTCGATCTTCGATCCCACGATCGGGAGCCGTCGGCGCCGAGCTAGACCAGATTCGGCCTAGACGGGGGCGTGAATTTCCGGCCCGAGCCCAGGTTGCCTCGACCGGTTTTTCGCGCCATGCTGGGCTGGGCCGCGTGCGCTCCTGTTCACAGTGGGCCACGTGCGATTTTGGCCCAAATTCAATGGATTTTCTGTTTTCGTTTTTTCTTTTTCCTTTTCAGAAGTAATTTAATTAATTGTTTTGCTAATTTTTTACAGAAATAATTAGGCAAAAATTAGCAAATTTTGATAGAATAGAAAGTACAATAATTGCTTCTGAAAAATAGAGAAATTTTTATTTTTTCGCTGCGTATTTAAATTTGTTTATTTCATTATTAAATTCGAAACAACAAGAGAATTTAATTTTAAAAAATAGATATAATTTCAGATAATTATGATATTGTTATTTTTCTAACCAATGTTGATAATAACAGTATTATAATTTTTAATTGATAAATTTTTTATGTATTATTTCTATTTCTGCCCAACGGTGATATAGATTTAATGTATAGACAAATTGTATGTCTTAATTTTGATCAACGTTAGAACTAAGACATATGATTTTGTTGTTATGTTATCACTTTATTTGAATTATTTTTTCAAGAGGATACAACTTGATGAGTTGTATTAAAGAGATCTCCACTCTCAAAGGAGATAACTATAGAGAGTGGAAGAAAAAGATAAATCTAGCATTTATCTTGACTGAGGTGGACTGGGTTCTCATCACAGCATGTCTCACTGAGCCTGAAGAGCCATTGAGAATAGAAAATGAAGCTGATGCTGTTTGACAGACTAAACAGAGGGACTATGCTCTTTTAAATATGTTTTATGATCTTGAGCATAGAAAATGGGTCACAGCCAACAAAAAATGTTTGGCTGTGATAAAAAACACCATTGAGTCTGCAATTATGGGCTCAATCTCAGAGTGTGACACTGTCACAGAGTACTTTGACAAAATAAAGAATCAGTTCACTGGTTCTTCAAAGATATATGCAACACAGCTGATCAAGCTTGTGACAGAAAAGTACTCTGTTGGTGGCAGTGGCATAAGAGAGCACATACTAAAAATGAGCAACTTGACATCTAAGCTAAAACCAATGGATCTAGCCATCAAAGATGAGTTTTTTATTCATCTGATTTTTGCTTTTTTGCCAAAAGAGTTCGACACTTTTGTTGTTAACTACAACATACAGCCCGAGAAATGGGACTTAGAGAAGCTCATTGCTATGTGTGTGTAAGAAGAAGAAAAAATAATGGTCTCACATGGTAGTTCTGTCAACTATATGAAGGAAAATAAGAAAAAGTATAAAGGAAAATCTCCTATGTTACATCAGCCTCAAAAGAATAAGTTTGCTGTGGAGAAAGATCAGTGTCTTCACAGCAAGAAGACAGGACATTAAAAAAAGAACTATCCTAATTACTTAAAAATGATCATGGCAAAAAAAGTGAGAACATTATTACTTTTATAAATGAATCTCTATATGTGCAATATTCGAAATCTACTTGGTGGATTGACTCTGGAGCAACTGTTTATGTTGCTAAGTCTTTGTAGGAATTCCGTTCGACGAGGACTGCGCAAAGAAAAGAAAGATGTGTTAAAGTTGCAAATAGAGTCCAAGCAGATGTTGAAACCGTTGGTGATCTTTCATTAGGGCTAGCTGATGGCTTCACTCTTTTACTTAAAGATGTTCTTTATGTACCCTCTTTATAGAGAAATTTGATTAGTGTTTCATGTTTGGACAATAATAGTTATGATTGTCATTTTGAAAATAGCAAATGCGAAATAATGTTTAATAAAAAATGTGTTGGCCTTGCCATCTTACAAAATGAACTTTACTTATTATCACTAGTGATGATGTGAATTTTGTATATGATGATGGTAATGTTGCGTGCGATAAAGTATGTGAACCCTCGTCTTTCAATGTAAACAAAAAACAAAAGAGAACTTATGATGCTTTGTCAAAATTATGGCACTGTTGTTTAAGTCATATTTCGAGGGGGAGAATAGAAAGATTAGTAAAGAATGCTATTCTTCCTCCATTAAAGTTCTCAGATTTAGAACAATGTAGAAAATGCATTAAAGAAAAATATGCAAAGAAAATTAAAAAAGATGTCAAAAAAAGCACAGGAATTCTACAAATTATTCACATAGACATTTGTGGTCTATTTTCTGTAAAAAAGTGTGAATGGTTATGACTCGTTCATAACATTCACGGATGATTACTCTCATTATGGCTATATTAATACAATCAAAGAAAGAACAGAAGCCTTGGATAAATTTAAAATATTTAAGGTTGAAGTTGAAAACCAACACGATTTAAAGATTAAGATAGTCTGATCTGACCGTAGGGGGAGTACTACGATCGGCATACTCCATATAGCCAAGTTCTTGGATCTTTTGCAAGTTTCTTACAGGAGAATGGCATAGTAGCCCTGTATTCTACATCGAGCGAATCTCAGTAAAATGGAGTATTTAAAAGACGTAATTGTACCCTGATGGATATGGTGCGAAGCATGATGAGCTATTTCACTTTATCATTGAGTTTGTAAATAAAGGCGTTGAAAACCGTCATTCATATTTTCAATAGAGTATCAAGTAAGTCGGTGCCCAAAACACCATACGAATTATAGACAAGAAGAGTTCCCTCATTAAACCACTTACGTGTGTGGAGGAGCCTAGCTGAGGCTAAAGTATTTAACTCAAATATTAGGAAGCTTAATCCCAAAACAGTAAGTTGCCATTTCATTGGCTACCCGAAAAAGTCAAAAGATTTTCGTTTCTACTGTCTAGACAGATATACAAAATTTGTAAAAACGAAACACGCTGTCTTCTTAGAGGATGATATGATGAAGAGGATCAAGGCAGCTCGAGTAATTGATCTTGAAGAGAAGCGGGCATATGCGCCTACTTCAATGATTCAAGAGCCATTTTTCTCACTACTTGTTGTCGCTGCATCAACAATGTAAGACACTGTAGTGCCAGCGGCTGTTATTATTTTTCTTGTGACAACAATGAATGAGAAATCTGTTCTTCAGAATCCTATAAAACCCATTGCACACATGAGGAGGAGCAACAACAGCTTCAAACAGAAAATGTGCCGAATGAGAAGGTCTCGAGGAGATATCAAAGAGTTAGAAGATCAGCTATTCCTGATGATTATAAAATTTATCATACAGAGAAATTTTAAATGTAGGATGATCCTACCTTGTTTGAAGAAGTCATGAGAAGTGAACATTCTTCAAAATAGTTTAAGTCCATAAAAGAAGAAATAAATTCCATAAAGACTAATGAAGTCTGTGACTTCAAAATAATTTCTAAAAAAGCCAAAACTGTAGGTTGTAAATGGGTCTATAAGACTAAACTTGACTCCTAATGTAAAAAAATATAAAGCATGACTTGTGACAAAAGGTTTTACACAAAGAGAAGAGATTGATTACAATGAGACCTTTTCTCCGGTCTCGTGTAAGGATTCATTTAGAATCATAATAGCATTGGTAGCACATTATGACTTAAAATTACATCAGATAGATGTAAAGACGGCATTACTCAATGAGAATTTGGAGAAAAATGTTTACATGGCACAACCGAAAGATTTTGTCATGAAAGAAAATGAACGAATGAGATGCCGCCTAAAGAAATCGATTTATGGGTTAAAACAAACTTCAAGACAGTGGTACTTGAAGTTTGATAGTACGATAAAGATATTTAGATTTAAAGAGAATATAGAAGACAATTGTGTTTATACAAAGTTCAAAAATAAAAAGTTTATCTTCATAATCCTGTATATAGATGATATCTTACTAGCTAGTAATGATGTCAGTCTGCTACTGGAAACGAAGAAGTTTTTGTCTTCAAATTTTGATATGAAAGATCTTGGTGAAGCTTCGTTCATTCTAAAGATCAAAATTCATCGAGATAAAAATAAAGAGGTATTGGGACCGTCACAAAAGGCATACATAGAAAAAGTCTTAAAAAAATTCAGTATACATAAATGTAGTCCATCACCTACTTCTATAGTCAAGGGCGACAGATATAAAGATTTTCAATGCCCTAAAAACCAATATGAGATGATCAAATGAAAACAGTTTCATATGCTTTAGCTATCGGAAGCTTGCAGTATGCTCAAGTGTGTATGCACTCTGACTTAGCGTTTGTTATCGAGTTACTTGGCAGATTGCAGAGCAATCCTGCAATAGAGCACTGAAAATTGGTAAAGAAAGTCTTACGTTATTTGCAAGGAACAAAAGACCTTATGACGATATACAAAAGATCAGATTCACTCTATATAGTGAGATATACAGATTCTGATTATACGAGAGATGATAAAAAATCTACATTCGAATATGTGTTCACTCTCGCAGGAGGAGCTATATCATAGAAAAGTTCAAAACAAACCGTCACTACATCGTCCACAATGTATGCCAAGTTTGTAGCATATTATGAGGCCACGAAGTAAGTGAACTGGCTTAAAATATTTATATCCGGTTTAAAAGTGATTGACGACATCAATAGACCACTTAAGTTGTACTGCGATAATGAACCAACAATAACATATGCCCACAAAAATAAGTCAAGTGGTGCTGCCAAACACATTGACATAAATTACTATGTTGTGAAAGATAAAATTCGAGATCATGTGATAAGTCTTGAGCATATAAGTACCGCAAAGATATTAGCGGATCCGCTTACCAAAGGCTTACCTCCCAACGTGTTTAGAGAATATGTAGCCGGCATGGATTTAAAGGAAAACCTATGATTTCTGAACAAAATGATGACCTAAAGATAAGTGACTATTTCAGAACAGAAAAATATATTGTAACTGTTGAATTTATCGACGATTGATCGTGACAATGAGACATGTTCTATGCACTAATCTATGATAAAATGAGTAAAATTAAAAGTATAAAAAGTTAAATTGTAGACTGAAATCAAAAAGGAAAATGTTAGGTTGATCCCATCTAGTTGGCCTAACGGCAAGCTGGAGTTGACAACGACCAATTGAATCGCGCCTTGATCGGAGGCGCCTAGGCTTCTGGCTGGTGGACCTCCGTCACACAGCGACATATAAAGAAAGGGTGAGAGAGCCGAGGCACAGACCACGAGGTTAACCGTCGCTCGAACCTCACACTACATTCTAAATTCTAAGTCTGATCTTTGAGAGTGCGCTGTCAGCGACGGGATTCCCCATCACTGTCGCCACACCCTCGACCGAAGGCCCTCTTTTCTTCTTCGATCATCACCGTCCGAGCGCGGACTTCACCGACCAAATAGAGAGATGACGGGGTCTTATTCCTCAACGTCGGTTGAGCCAAACACCAAGGATAAAGAACAAAAAAAACATCACTTCTCCATCTGCTCACCGAATCCGAAAGAACCTAAAAAGTCGCAACACTCACCACCATTCCCGACCACCTTGTGCTGTGAGCGAGGAGAAAACAGCCATAATCAATTCTCACCTATTATTCGCTCATTGCTGCCAAACTTACAGGCTTATTACAGCCAAATTCATGGCTCCACATTCAGTTCGTGACCTACATGTCAGCCACAAGCGTGAGCTGCTGATGAGATGCCGCTTGGATTTGATACTAGATGCCCATCCGTGTGTGTAGCAGAGGGAGAGGGAGGAGGGAACATCTACTGGGGGAGGGCAGCAGCTACAGTGAGAGGATTTTTTCGTCATCCCATGTCACCGTCAACCATCATATAAACGAATGAATAAATAAGATAAATTTTAAATTTTTTTAAAAAATAAATTTTATTTATTGACTCACCTATACTCATCTCCTTTCATCTCATATACTCTCTCTGTCTTAAAATAAGTATCATTTTAGATTTTTAAAATTTTCTCTTTAACTATTTATTTTATTTAAAAATATTTTTTTAATATTTATTTTATTATGAATCGATTGAAGTATTTTAAGTTTACTTTATTTATTTTTATATTTTTTAAATTTTTTAAATAAAATAAATAATTAAACATTGATTTCAAAACAAATAGGAGTAAGTATATCGCACGGTACGAAACATTTACTCAGCAGCTATTCCCGCTTCTGCCGCAGCGGGCTGGCCCTCCACTCCGCTGTCATAACAGCCCGTGCTGTTCATTCATGGTCTGCTACGTGGCCTTGCGTTTCCTGCTCGTTCCTCTCGCGTCAGCTCATGGGCCCCTCGCTCAAAATCAAAAGCGTGATTGGATAACAGGGGGCAGCGCAACGCTGGCACTGTGCCGCTCGCTGCCACAAACACAACCTTTTCTTTGCAGGGTTACGGCGTACGAAAGCCACACTACAAAAACCCCGGCAGCGCGCGGCTCGGCACGCCTCTTCTAACTCGGGAGGCCTCTGCGACTGCGACGGCATTCTTACCGAGCATAGCAAGCGCGCAGCCGATCGAAATGGCGAGCGCAAAAGGTGGCGGGCGCGATAAACTAGGCCAGCTCGTGTGCGCGAGGTGCGTTCGTGTGAGACCGTGAAGGAGAGAGAGGAGACCGACGTCTCGCGCTGCACGCGCACAACAGTGAGAAGGGAAGGGAGAGAGCAGATCACGGAGAGTTATTTTAAGCGCAAAGCCACCGCGCTCTTGCCCCTCTGCTTCGCCACCTCCGTCTCTTTCCTCTCTCCCCGAGAGGGAGAAGAGGGGGGCCGAGAACCTGCTCCCACCACTGCAATCATCGTCACCGCGTGCGTTCCCAGCTCACCGGCGCACCATAATGGCGACTGCTAGCGCCGGCGCCGGCGGGGGCAGCAGCGGCGGGGGCGGGGACGACCAGCTCCACGGGCTCAAGTTCGGCAAGAAGATCTTCTTCGAGGACGCCGGCAGTACTAGCGGTGACGGCAGCAGCAGTGGCAGCGGGAGCGGGAGCGCGCCTCCGCCGCCAGCTTCGCCCAGGGCCACCGGTGGAGGCAGGAGGGGGACGGGCGCGGCCGGCGGGGCGTCGTCCTCGTCAGCGCAGCCGGCGCGGTGCCAGGTGGAAGGGTGCGACGTGGATCTGACGGGCTCCAAGACCTACTACTACCGTCACAAGGTGTGCTCCGCGCACGCCAAGACGCCTCTTGTCATCGTCGCCGGCATCGAACAGCGCTTCTGCCAACAGTGCAGCAGGTCACGCCATTGCACTCCCACTCAAACTTGCACCCGTTGCTACTACCCTTGTGCTTTGCTTAACTTGAAATTTCGTTGCATTTTGCTATGTTTTACAGTATTCTATCTATTACTGTTTACGGTTCATGTGTAGACTAATTTTTTTTAAAAAAAAATGTCTCTGCACACATTGGATGCATTATAAGGTACCACCATTATCTGAGCTCAGAATGTCTGAACTTTTATCTGTGGCAAGAAACATTATAATGTGCTGCTACTATTATCATGAGCTCAAAATAAGAAATTTTGTTTTGATATTATAGTTTATTTTATGTGGAACCATATGCCATTATACTTTTACATTTGATTTGGAGATGACAACTTTAAAGTTGGTAAACTTTAAAGTTGGTAGGTTGATGGATGCTCGGATATATGTTGATGTGACTCAGCCAGCCTGCCCGCCTGTCTGTTGCTTTGCATAAGATTCCTTTGTGTTTTTAGTTAGTATCCCAATGGTGCCAGTTAAGTTGTCATTAGCCTACGAAAAATTCCATTGGTCATGATCAATTTGCCAGTGGTCCCCAAGGGAAACAGGAGAAAAGAACTGGCCTCTGCCGTTTTATTTTTAGTTTTGCGAGTTACAAGTTGATAGTATTATATGTTATCACCTAAGAAAAGTATTAAAATATGGTATTCTTTTCTGCTAGGTAACCAGTTAAATCTGCTCAGTTCAAACTCTGAATTTTCTAGTCCTTTCAAGTGCTGTGGGTTCGATAGCTTCTGGAAATACCTGTTTCATCTAGTAATTTACAGTCTGCATTGATATAATGAATTTAACAGCCAGTGACAGGTGGGACCGACCCCACCTGTCAGTGACTGATAAATTCACCATGCTACTGCAGAGGATCCGTGTCCAGTAATTTAGTATACACATAGCACTATCATTTTCACCCTTGATAGCTCTTAGTCTTGAAATCTCAGGCTGCTTCATGGCTTAGGCCTCCTTCCTGCGTTTTTCCTGTGAAATTCTTGCACAATTCCTACGAAAATCCTACGTTCCAAAGAAGCCCTTAATGGTGAGAAGAGTTCAAGGGAGGGGAGAAAAAACGGTTAGAGCAGTATAACTATGGGTTGGCTTAGTTGCAGTGTCTGGTGTTTTGTAATAATTTCATTTTTTGAACAAATATTTCTGTATGTTTTCTGGGGAAATTATATTTATTACTTTTGGTTATGTTGAAGTTGCCATATCTTTGCTAATGAAGGCTACAACAATAAGAAAGGAAAGCTAAAACACTGACAGAGGAACTATGTTTCCTTCAATTTGTTGATATGGTGAGTGGGATTTGAACCCATCATCCTAATAAGCACAACCTGCCCCAGAAGTTTGACACTATTCCTGAGGATTTGAGCCACGCTAAATAGTGCTTGTATGCCACATGGCCAGTTAGAAAAATAACTAGTGGCATAGTGCATTATTATAAAATCTAAGCTGGACCATTTACTGTGTTGTGAAGGACACCTGGCTCCTCATTTGATGGAGAGCTCATTGGTGAATGTGTATTGTTGCGCTAAGGCCAACATGTCACATCTCTATGAATGATTACAGGGTAACATACATATGGCAACTTTCTTTTTTCCTTGTTAAGTTTGAATGTGCAGATGTACTAGTATAGTAATTATGATAGCGAGAAGACAGTTTTTTTTAAATGGAATGTGCAGTGCTACTATACCAGCCTAGGACGAAGAGAGATGCTATTCTTAAGTGTACTAGCATTGCCACCGTGCATGTTGCTACTATATTAAGATAAGCTATAGTACCAGGAGTAGAACTTACAGTACTTTTATATCCAGTCGTTGAAGCTATGCCTTCACCTTTATTCCAAAAGGGGCTTCATTCATGAACTCCCCTGGAGCCTGTCTGCTTTGCATTCTGGAGTATACAAAAGGCCAGCGGCTCATTGTGAGATTGCGATAATACAACTGTTAACTGCTATTGTTGATTATATTAGTATTAACTTTTCTCACCTGTAAACTCAATCATTATAACCTGTGATTGTAATTTCTGTGTTCGTATAAATAGCAGGTTCCATCAGTTGTCTGAATTTGACCAGGGAAAGCGTAGCTGCCGCAGACGCCTTGCAGGCCACAATGAACGCCGGAGGAAGCCACCCCCTGGGCCCCTTGCATCACGCTATGGGCGCTTTGCTGCATCCTTCGGTGGTAATAAATCTTTTTATTTCCTTTCCACCTTGTTATGTGACAGACACTTTCAATTTGATTATATACGCTAATTGTTGGCTCGCTGCTTGGCCCAGAAGAGCCCAGCAGGTTCAGAAGCTTTATGTTGGATTTCTCGTACCCAAGGGTTCCAAGCAGCATGAGGGACGGGTGGCCAGCGGCGCGACCGGGTGAAAGGGTGCCTGGTAGTATCCAGTGGCAAGCCAACTTAGATCCTCATCATCATCACAGTGCAGTCGCGGGATATGGCATCCACCCATATGGTAGCCAGCGTAGCTCTGCCCCCCGGCCATCGGCATTCCCTGGAACGGAGCTCCCTCCGGGTGGATGTCTCGCAGGAGCCCCCGCAGACTCCAGCTGTGCTCTCTCTCTTCTGTCAACTCAGCCATGGGATGCTACCCACAGCGCCAGCCATGACCGTGCCGCAACATTGTCTTCAACAGGGGGATTCGGTGGCAACCCTGTGACACCCTCCCTTATGGCGAGTAACTACATCACGCCGAGTCCCTGGACTGGCCCTCCAGGCCATGACGGTGGGCAGAGTGTGCCACCTCAGTTGCCACCTGAGGTCCCTCTAGATGAGGTGCCCTCTGGCCCTAGCCATCATGGCCAGTTCTCAGGTGAGCTTGAACTCGCCCTGCAGGGAAACAGGCCGGCACCGCGTCGCATGGATCATGGCTCCTCAAGCACGTTCAACCAGGACAGCAATCCAACGGACTGGTCTCTGTAATGGCTAAATAAACTGATGTCTTTCATAGTCGCAAAAGGAGAGATGGAACAGAAGCCCAATGCTACCTGATCTTTGCTAGCCCTGGAACCTCATCTGGCACTGAACCACTATAATGCACGGGCAACTAATTCTTTTGTGATGTACAATGTGTCCATGAACTCTTATCTGTTGCGTCTATGCAAACCTCCATGACTTGATTTGAAGTTACCCTTATGTTTGTCGAGGACTTGACTCGATATATTAATCTCTATTGCTCATTCTGAAGTTTGCTCTGCTCATTTTAAGGTGACCTTTTTTTTTCAGAACGTGACAGTGTGCCGACTGCGGACTTTCTATCGACCTAAGTTGCTCGAGTTGGATGATGATTTTCGTGGTCAATGAGTATAACCATAGCTTGAAATCTGCCACTTGGATGTATTCCCTCTGTGGATGTAGCTTCTACGGAGTACGTGATATTTTGAATTGCAACAGGTATTCACGTCAGGTAAAAGACCTGCGGAAAAGCAAGCACGGTATCATACACAATCTCTTATTCACGTTGCACTTTACACTATAAAAATCCCTTTTTCCTTAAAAAAAAGTAGATAACGTAAACCTTACATGCTTATTTGATCTGCCTTCCATTGTTCTCTGGCATCACCAAGAATCGGTTCCATTTGCTGTTTATATAAAGTGAGACCACAGGCACAGCGCGGCATTGCCGCATGCTGCAAGGTCCAGTGGTGTTACGTTGATAGGCTGTCAGAGGTGAGAGTGAGATCCGCGTAGCAGCTTCTTTAATCTTCAAAATCAATGGAGACTGGAGAATTATAATTTTGCAAACTTTGAAATATGCCATCGATGTGTCAGTGACAAATCAAGTTTTGCAAGTGAATGACAAAGACACATAGACTCGAATAGCATATTTTAAATTTCGTAAAATTGTAATGGTATGTATCAAATTAATCATAGTATATTCTATCTAGACGTCATCACTAGCTTTAGTAAGTGAAAGAGGTGGCTACGGCGAACCTGTCGCAGTATCTTACTCCATTGGCTCGGGTGTTCTTTTATTTTCTTTCCACTTAAATTTCACTGAACAAATTCCAACAGTCAGTATATAGAACAATCATTTGCCACTATTTTTTCACACAGCAGATCAATGCTCATCCTCATTAGGCCCAGGACATTCATTTGCCATTGACTCTGCTCAATCATACTGAAAGGGGAGGAAAGGTATCCAGTTCAAATTGTGTGAAAGTTGCTATAAAAGAACAATATTTGTATATGCAGACATAATTAAATTAGATAAAATAATATTAGTTCAGTTCTGAAAAACATTGCAATCAGGGTTGGATGAGTCCAAGCCAACATAAGACAATTACAAATCACAGAATTTAATTTTAGCGACCAAATATGCAATGCTATTACAAGATGCACGTGAAGCATATTGCCAGAATAATATAGCCTCGTCCAGAAAGAAGCTAACCTTGCATCTGCAATAAAGATAATTGTGGTGGAAATCACACGATTTTTCCACTATGTTTTACATGTCCTGCAAAACAAAGCATCTCGCGTTAATCTCGCTCCTTGACAGTTGGAAGAAAGTGTATAGATTTGACAGCTCACCATAGTTATGTGACTCTTCATAGCCTTCACACAACACAAGTACCATTATCAAGAGGTAATAAGTATTTATGTTTGATAATGTTGCGAAACCAGACGGGCAAGGTGAAAAGGTCCCAATTATGCTACTATGCATATTGATCATGGGAAGATAATGGACAATAGTGACAAAATAGAAGAATGCTCAAAAACTTGAGGTGCTCTGGTCATCAACTAAGAACTGATAATTTTGCAGATGTTTCCTGTAGATCTCATCAAACGAAACTGATAATTTTGCAGATGTTTCCTGTGGATCTCATCAAACGATTCATAGCTTCACTTAATTTAAATTTTGTTAGCAGAACGCTAAAAATCGGTAACGTAAGTCCTATGAACAATGTAGCTTAATTAGCCAAGCCAAAAGCGTCGTTATTGTGCAAGAAGAAGAGCAAAATTGACTACCTCTTCAGTAATAACCTTCTCTTCCTCGTCCTCTGCTCTTTTCTCCCCCTTCGGCCCAAGCGGCTCCACCTCCCGATTATCCAGCCGCGCGAGAGCCTTGTGGAAGCCCCACAACGCCCCCGGCCCCTCCACTGCATGCTCTTCCTCGCCTTGAGCTCGACCACCATCTCCTCCTGCCGCCTCTACTCTCTCTCCACCCCCTCCCGCGAACTCTCCACAAGTACTGGCAACGGCGCAATCGCGCTCGCGGAATCCGCCACGATTCCTGCCCTCGAGCGGCGGATCCGGATTCCCACCGGCTCGTACTCCATCTGCCTCAGCATCTTGAAACTGACATTGGTCTCAGGGATGTGTAACACTCGGCCCATCTCGGCTGCCTTGGTACATAGGCTCCAAGGCCCAAGCTCAAGTGACGAAGATACAAGAGTGAGCTGGCAATACTGAGGACAGACATTCAGAAATTTTGGAAAACATTCACGCCGGTCATCTTCCTCAGGAGGAGAACTGCCAGGTTGCTCGTCGTTCCCCTCGCTTGCCAGCGACGCCCTGTTCTCGTGCTCACGTCGCGGTGGTGACTCACCGTCGGCAATGGGTTGTGACAGTTGGTGTAACACCCGACCCATCTTGGCTGCCTTGGTACATGGACTCCAAGGCCCAAGCTCAAGTGACGAAGATACAAGAGTGAGCTGGCAGTATTGAGGACATACATTCAAAAATTTCAGAAAACACTCACGCCGATCATCTTCCTCGGGAGGAGAGCTGCCAGGTTGCTCTTCGTTCACCTCGCTCGCCGGCGACGCCCTGTTCTCGTGCTCACGTCGCGGTGGTGGCTCGCCGTCGGCTACGGGTCGTGACAGTTGGTAATCAGAGATTTATCTTCCTTGGATTGTGGGTTTCACTGCTGCAATCGTTGATTCCTTCAGCTTGACGACCTCCCACATAGCTACTTGCCAGCAGCGATGGAGACAGAGTCTCAGCAGAATGAGATGCGGTGGAAAAAGGTGTTCCATAGTTTGGATGCCTTGACCTCTCAATTGGCCGTGGCAGATCAGGCGACCAAGGAACGTCACTTGCTGGCGCAGCAGGTGATGGGGATGGGACGCGCGGTGGCTCGGCTAACTCTGGAGAATCAGATGAGCGAGCTGGAGACTTCTTCCGAGTACACGACGTCGCGACCTCGCTCCCCAGTTCGACATCAACGGAGTGCTGCTCCATAAGAGAATCAACCACCTCGCCCTCACTTGCAGTCCAAGTGTTCGACAGAGGGCCTCAACAGGGACGCTTACAATGAAGGCATCTACGATGGATGTAGAGTCTATGGCCCTCCACAGCTACAGCGAGGAGGGTTCTGCTTTCCTAATATTATTTAAAGGTACTGCCTTCCCAGTGTTTGATGAAATGCTTGTTGGGAATGTGATCTGGGATGAGGAAGTTGAGAACAACCTTGAGTGCCATGGGGATTTACTAGATCAACTAGCACAATGTGCACAGTCCGAATGTGAGTTTGAATTTGATAAGAAGCAAAATTTTCAATCCGACATTGATGACAAGCGACCTTGTGCCAGTGAAGTTCACATTCCATTAGAGCTTGACCTGGATGCTGTGCGTGAGGTATTTGATGGATTGTCTCCTTCAGACGTAGTGTGGGATTCAGACAACCAAGAAGATGAGGAATCAAAAGTGTCTGATTTTGACGAAGTAGTTAAGACCATGCTGAGCCAACAGTGTAAGAAAAGCATTGCCCCAAGAGGATTTAATAAGCATGAATATGAAGATGTTGCATGGACTTAGAAATGACGATACCTAAAACAATAGACGTGATTAATTTGAGGGCAGATATAATGGAGCCAACAATTAGGAGGCACATTATTGGCAGTCCTGGTGATTATGTTAAAACAAGACAGTTTAAAATGCTTCTTGACTAGTTTGCTGAGGACAATAGTACCAAAAGAGGAGCTTCTTATACAAGTGCAATTGTCCAGTTATAGTTTCACTTAAGGAGTAAGAGGCCTACGACTTACGTCATTCATGAGAAGACAATGGGATCATGGTATACAATTTGGCAGAGTGTGCTGTTGCTGGGGACAAGCAACATTTCGGTGGGGCGGTAGTGTAACACCCGGTCCATCTCGACTGCCTTGGTACATGGGCTCCAAGGCCCAAGCTCAAGTGATGAAGATACAAGAGTGAGCTGGCAGTATTGAGGACAGACATTCAGAAATTTCAGAAAACACTCACGCCGGTCATCTTCCTCAGGAGGAGAGCTGCCAGGTTGCTCATCGTTCGCCTCGCTCGTCAGCGACGCTCTGTTCTCGTGCTCACGTCGCGGTGCTGGCTCGACGTCGGCTACGGGTCGTGATAGGATGGCCTCTGTGAGCCCGTCATAGTGCGCGCGTCCTCCTGGCTGCTCCTGCCAAGGCACCCCCTTCACGCGCTTCGCTAGAGGCGCAGCAGCCAGCGGCCTCGTGGATTGCTTTCGGTGCCGAATGCTCTTGGAGCAGGGAAGAGGAGGGGTTCGGCGGGCGGAATTTGGAGAGGTCGCCCATGTAGTCATCGGCGTCCGGCTCTATGGCTTGCCGGCGCGATGGGGGCAGGAGTCAACGTCGAGGGAGACGAGCCGCGATGATTCGGTGTGGACTGGGGAGCGGTTGTTGCCAACGAGGCCCTTGTGGGCTTTGGTGGAATTGGGGTCCGGCCGGTCCGCTTTGAATGGACTTGCATAGAATAATTCGATATGGTAACGAATGGGCTGGGCTCTATCGATAAAAGGATTGGTGGGCCTAGAAGAAATCTGGCCTCATGTTAAACTATGATGGGCCGTGACAATTATAGATTAAAAGTTTTTTTAAGAACGGTGTTCATACAACTGTGAAAATCCAGGATTTACATCTATATCTGTTTGATTTAATAGTCAATATGAGATACAGTTTTGTAATTTCAAGGGATAAAGGGGAAAATATTTACTTCAATATAAACGGAAAATACACACGACAGAACATTGATCAAGTTTGCGCTGCTTAATTTCTGCAGTGGCCAATGGCCACTGAAGAAATCTTATTGGACTCCTGCATCAAATGGAAGTGCTGTTAGGGATGCCCTTGCCTGTCACACCGGGCTCAGAGAAGGGCTTCATGAGCTGGTACGGCACGATGCCGGCGCCACACCGGTTCTTGAGCTTCCTGTCCTTGTTCCGCGCGTCGATGATGCCTTCGATCTCCTTCAGCCGCGCGTGGAACTGCCCGTACGCCGCCTGCACGGCGCTGTCGTCGTTCCAGGGCGCGGTATCCAGCCCGCCAAGGTACTCCTCGTCAGGAGAGTGGGTGGACAGCAGGTCCAGCACCGCCATCACCAGCGTCGCCTGCAGCTGCGACGGGAAGCACTCACGGAGCGCCTGGTCCGGATTGTCTAGGAACGCCGCCGTGGCGTTGGCATCCACGGGATCCTCTACTGGCATCTTGGTGCGCGCGATGGACGGTCGGTTGGGGAAGTACCCGCCAAAATCATACTGCCCGAAGTTGACTGCGGCGTGGTGCGCCGAGGCCACCCAGATGATGGTCGTCAGCGCGTGCGCAAGGTTCTCCGGCGTGTCGAGCGTCGGCCACCACGGCGCGTCCTTCTTGTCGCCGTGGCCTACAGTGCGGACCTCCGTCCAGAACTCCTGCAGCTCCGCGTCGCTGAGCAAGCTTCCGGCGTCGGGGTAGAACCGCGAGACGTACGCCCGCACCCAGCCCTTGATGGCGTCCCATATCAGGAGGCCGTCGTTGGCGAACGGGTAGTCTTTGATCGTGAGCTTCACACCGTGCTCCGCTTCGGGATCCTCCTCGGCCATTCCCCTGCGGATGAGGTCCGCGGGGAGGGCCTCCATGTCGAACCGCCAGAGCTTGTCGTACGCGACGGAGCTGAGCTCCATGGAGTACTTCTGCGGCGAGAACGAGGTCTCGATGATGCCGCCGGCGTTGATCAGCGCCGACCGCGCGAGCGCGTTGATCCTCATCGTGTACCGGAAGTGCGGGTGCAGCAGCTGGTAGATGGGGTGCATCTCGCTGAGCTGCCGGTTCGCCGCGATGATGTACGGCTCCACCGCGCAGTGCGTGCGCAGCCAGTGGCTGACGAGCTCGTGGTGCCCGGAGTCGTGCGCGCGGACGTGCGACTTGGCCATCCGCCACAGCCAGGCCTCGGTGGTGTCCGTGGACGGGGTGAACACCCGCCTCCACTGCGGCTGAGAGGGCGACGCCGGCCGGGTGAGCTCGATGGCGAGAAGCCGCAGCGTGCCGTTGTCGCAGAGGAAGAAGATGGTGCGCGAGCCGTACATGGTGGTGTGCTCCAGCTCCCGGATCTTGTGCACGTAGGGCAGGAACAGGTCGTGGTAGTCCAGCATGAAGAGCCTCTTCTGCTTGACCGCCTCGGCGACCGTCATGACGTGCCCCATCTGCCTCTCTAGCACGTCGGCGGTGATCGCCGACTCGGCCGGCCCGTACACCGCTGGGTCGAGTTTGCTCATCAGAGGAAATTCCTGCAATATTTTTGTAGAATTTTTTAAGTCAAAACCTTATCTAAACAATTCAATTCCTGCGTTGCACGATGAACGTTATCTGAAGCTGAAGACTTACCGTGACGCGCTCGATCGCGTACGGGTTGACACCGGCAAGTGTCTCCCTCGCAAACTCCTCGTCCCTCAACCACCCAAACTTGTCCTCTGCAGTTCAATTCACGGCCCATCAATTTCCATTACATATTTGCATTTTTAAGATAATAGAAATCACACACATATTTGCTTGCAACTAAGCAGTGCATGTTCATTTCTGAGCACCGAACAGATTTTTCGAATGGCGTACTCTGGACATTGGCAGGCCTGTCAAAGAGGAGGACTTGGTCGCCGGGGCTATCGCGGAGCGCCTGGAGCAGGCGCGGCACGATGCCGCGCAGGAAGCCGAGCTGATCGGCCTCCGGCAACTTGACCCCGTCCTCGAACAGCTTGTCGATGACGAAGAAGGAAGAGAAGTCCAGGTTGGGGTCGATGAGCGTGGACTGCACGGCCGGCACGGCGGCGTGAAGCACGGACTGCAGCGTGGTCACCGAGAACTGCAGCATCTTCTCGTCCGAGAACGCCTCGTCCCTGGGCACGTAGTTGTCGCCGCTCCTCGTTTCCGTCTTGGGGTCTGCACGAGGAAATCTCGCCGTTAATCAGATCGTGAGCAACCTGGCGAGATCGTCGATGCGTGTTTAGTAAAGTAAACTAGTTACCTTTCTTGGTTGGGGGCCGGCCGGTGCGGCAACGGCGAGGGTAGGGGAATTGCTTGCCGCCGAGGACCGGGCGAGCCATGCCGCCGTTGTTGCTCTCGGGGTCGCCGAGGTCGTTGTACATGTCGTAGTCGTAGATGCGATCGCCGGACTTTCTCTGTCCGCTGCCATTGCCGCGCTTCTGCTCCAGGTCCTTCTTCCGGTAGCTCAGCAGCCCAGCCGGCGTCTGGCTTGGCAGGTAAGGCTGCTCATGCACAGTTCGCAATTTTCAGTGTTAGCACTTCCGAATCATCAGTCAGAATGAGCTGTGGCTCATGGGCCAGCTCATAAGTTTCTTTTCATCTGCGGCCGTAAAGTAAGCCCATGGGCTAATCATGGGCTCTGAAGTTCGAAATTTAGGCAAGCTAGGCCCGGTATTCTTTTGCTCTGAAAACTTTGTTTGCAAGAAATTGGAAATGCAACTGGCTGGCTATTCCACATGTCGCTTTACTAATCAATATGACTTGAACTAAACTTCAGTCCGGATTAATAGAAGTAACAACTTATCGTCCAACCTTAAAGACCGTTAATGATGAAGATTACCGTGTTTGATTTTCCTGATGCAGACGCCTATTTATACTGTTCAGTGATGATATGATTTGATATCCATGATGAGTAGCCTCAAGCTGCTTGTCGACATCTCATATTGATTTAGTCTTCGAGTACAAGTAAAGTACCGTAGTGTTAGCGATTAATTCCCCAAAGCGTTGCTCACCGTACCTTGTTGGCGAAGAAGACGCGCTTCCCGGACACCGCGTGGTCGCCGGAGTTGGGTTGCACCCACGACTTGCATCGGATCGTTGTGGCCAGGACCGCGCCGTCGTCTCCGTCAGCGGACGACGAGAGCTTGACGTCCACGAGGAACATCCCGGTGTGGCGGTTTTCGTTGGTGACCAGCACGGCGCCCACCGCGCCGAAGCCCGCCGGCACGTCGAACTCGGCCTCGTAGGTCACGACCTCCTCGTCTTTGTCGGCCACCTGGTGCGCGTAGCTCCTGATCGTTGGCTTCTCCTGCCCCGTCTCTGCGTTGCATCACAGTTCACAAATGAGTTATTGATCAGATGACAATATAACATCAGACCAAAAGCTTATGATGAGCATCTTAACCTATTCAAAATTGCTTTACATGAATGCAACAAATCTGTTCTTAGTTTTTTTTTCAGGAAATTTGGTTTGATTTTGTTTTGTTGCTTGTGGATCCATCTCGCTGTTTACAAACCCGGAACGTGCAGTCTTGATGGCATAGATACAGCAGCATAGCACACATTCATGTGTACTCCTCCCATACTCTGATGAATTGTCATAACGACACGGAAAAGCTTATCATTTGGCTCTTTTTGGAACCGCCGAATATGAAACAACTCAAGGCAACTGTTGATAGCGAGACATGCACACGCGTCACTGCGTCAGGCTTTCTCTCTCATCTTGGCTTCTGCGTGCTGCCGCATATTCAAACGGCTAGTTCACCTGGCTACAGCCCTAGTTAGCGGGTATAGTACACAGTACCATCATATTAAAAATGTGCTAAACTTAGAACAGTGCATAATAATTCTTTTTACTTAGAACACTGCGTATCCTGCCCGGCAGCAGAGAAACGGTGAAGTAGCCAACTGAGAACGTGCACTGTTGTGTACCTATCGTTCTACTGTAGCTGAGGTTAGAAATATGCACGTGTCAAACTATCGACAGAGCCATGTAGATTTAGCATCTTTCAGCTTTTTGGTCACTATCCAGTTGAAAACACAAGAAGTAGATTTTTACCCGCAGCAGAATTACCGTTTCCACTCAAATTACTGTCACAAATATGAAATATCAGGATCACATACGTCTTGTTCTTACTCCGAACGGTGTGGCTAACATTGCTCCTCTCTTCAAGACACACATATGAGTTTTCGCACGTGCGTCTAGAACGATGCCAACGGCTTTGTTTGGTGGCCCTAATCGCTTTCCGGAGTACAGCGTGGTGCGGTGACCCGGTACCGACAGGCACCAGCCAAACTCGTCACCAAGGACGAATCCGCTGAACGAGCAGGAACGTGGCACTGCAGCCAATCGAATGCGTCCATGCGGTCGTGCTGTCGCGGCAGTTTTTTTCCAATGATGGATCCGAAACGCGATTGAGACGTGAGAATTATTGTGCCTCACATGTCTAATGCATCATATCTTTGCATGAAAACTTCATCTTTCTTCGGAACAAGAAAATAAATGCACAATTAAATATATCTATGCATGTATATTTATCCCACTTCAATATATCTATGCATGCATATTTATCCCACTTCAAAATATATCAAGATCGACAAAATGGCTTAGAACGGTTTGCTAAGTGGCTGTTTGGTTGTACATGAATTGAGTGGGACTTTTTTTTTTTTTTGAGCGAAGAGCAGGACCGAATTAGGAGAATGAGCTAGCTTGCGAGGGGTTGATACTCCTCTATCCAGACCGATCCTCAATCTATATTTTGAGTGGAGGGGGTATACGCAGCAAACGGGATAAAGAAATCAATCAATGCACGGTACTGTGCTAGCCCATGTCAACAAGATTCAGAGGCGGCTGCACGTCGCTGTTTTCAAAATGGTCCATGCAGTCCTGCTGGTTTATCTCCTCCATCGCTACCACGGCCGATGCATGTGAGTGAAATTAAACCGGTGCTTGTCCCGAAATTGATCGGTCGGCTTACCCCTCCATTTTTTCCAGTACTCTACGTGATGGAGTCGAAGGATATTTTTTATTCGTGGTAGCGATGTGTTTTTCCATGGACTTAGTCAAGCTCTGGACCTGTTCCAGACTTCCAGATCGCTGTGTCTGGTACTACGTACACTAGCTAGCGGGTTAATACTTAATTTCTTCTCGTCTGACTGGTTTAGTCTCTAACCCCTGCTATACGGGTCCAACTACCGTTTACGACTTCAGCGCCAAGTTCACGGAGTCAATTACCATCGTCACAACACACAAGAATATCAGGGCCAGGTTCACAAAACTGCGGTAAACCGTTCAGTTTTTACGGTTTTCGATCTTATCGCTGCGGTTCGGTTTTACTGGATGACCGGTTTTCGTTTTAATTTTTTTAAAAAATTTGAAAAATTTCAGAATACCAAAAACTGTTAAAACTAGTCCGCTTACCGTTAAAACCGGTGGGTTTCAAATTTTGAAATTAAAAACCGTTGAAACCGCTCGGTTAACCGATGAAACCGAACGGTTTACTGTAGCAATTCATTCAAATTTTGAATTTTTGATTTAAAACAGTTTTCGACTAGTTTTCACAGTTTTCGTTAAACCGATCTCGACCGGTTTTAGCGGTTCAAACAAAATCATAAACCCTGATCAGGGCATGGGCCTGTAGAGAGACCGGTCGTACAAAAACGATCTAAACAGTACGGTTGAGTTGGCTGTGTATTATTTTCGTCTAATTTCCTTTCTGTGTTGAAATCAGGTTTAGAGCATCTTATCGTATGTGCGCTACTAGCTAGTGGCATGCAAAACGCTACTTACTGGAATGCGCATAGAAATGGCGCACGCACGCATGCATGTCAATATAATACTACCAGAAAACGGATCGGTAGAGAACTAGAGATGGAGCGCTAGCTGCTTACTTGCGTCAAGTTCGGAGCTGACGAGCTCGAGGCTGAGCGACCTGCCGATGAGGTCCTTGATTTCGTCGATTGCCCTGGACGGGCGTAGGCTGTTGAGGAACCCGGCCGCGGGGACCTTGACGGTCGCCGTCGCCGTCACGCGCACCGCCTTCGCCATGGCTTCCTCCGGATCAGCCGCCGCAGCACCACCGCTACTACCGGCCACCGTCGACGACGGCACGCACCCTACGGCGGTGTCTCCTCGCCGCGCACGAGCACGTCGACGCTGAGGCGGCGGCGCTCGGTGGCTGAGCGAGAGCAGCGACGAGGAGGACCGGGGGCTGAACAACGAGGACGATGAGGAGACGGAGGCGGATGCGCGAAAGACGAGAGCAGCTGCGGGAGCGCTCCGCGCCGTGGAGCTCGTGGAGCTGATGGAAATGGCGTGGCAGGGTGATAAGGATGCTGCTGGCTTGAGTAGATTCGACATGGTGCCGGCGGGGAGGGGTATATAATACCCGCGCGCGCGAGAGAGGCCTGCCGGGCGCACCGAAATTCAACTGGGGCAGCTTGCTTTTGCGTGCAAGCGCGAGCTTCAGATCAGCTTAATTGCTAGCGCGCGGCATGGGCGGGCATATGAGATGTGGGGGACGTGGGTGGATAACAGTCTCGCGACGATGCCCTTATTTAAAGGAAGAGGCTTTTGTTCAAGTCCTCTAGTTTTATTTACTCCATTGACTAACGCACGTAGGAGTACGTTTTGCTTATTCCTGGCAAGAAATGGACGTGGATCAAGCCCGTCCGGCCAGGCGGCCAGTACAGCATACAGGAGGCCGATCGGTCGACGCTTGGAAAGTCCACGTTTGAACCGTCGGTGAACACGGTTTCCCGGCCGGACATCGGACGTTGCTGTTGGAAAAGTTGCGAGACAAAGGAGGTAGTACTAGTATTTGGTTCGCATATATCAACAGGAGTTCATCGAAATTTTTTATATTTTGAAGGAAACAGGGCTTCATCGATCTTGAAGAAACTGGGACCAACGAGTTGAATGTTGATCTTTTCACCGCGAGTGGTCAGCAGCAGGTCAGGAAGCGCGTAGCTTGGGTCCCAAGTCGCGTGTAAATACGCGCGTCTAAAGCCACAAGCGGGCCAGCGACCGGCTGCCTCTCGGTGAGAAACGGAGAGGGTTCATCGGTCCTGGTGCAACTTGGCGTCGGTTCTTCCTGCTCGTGCCCCGGTGACCGGCGCAACGTTATCCACAAGCACGCAATTGGTCGCGCGTGGGGACGGGCCGGGTAACTTCCACCGCTCGCCGCGAGCGCAACGTTTTCATCGGCCTCCGGCCACGGGCGCGCGGCCAATTCAGCGGTCAGCTACCGGCCGGCGTCAGGACCAGTAAGTACGTTCGCGCCGGCGGGTTAATTTGGACGCGACCAGGTCAAACTCGAACGTGTTTTATATGACGCTGGGATTTTTCACCGGAGTCGTACGAAAGCAACGATTCGTGGAGGGATTATCCTCAAGATCTCCACCTCAATGCGCCGCAGTGCCTCTTCTTCTTCGTGGATCCTTGGAGGGATTCATGCTAGCAGCTTAGGTAGCCACCAGTACTGCCTATCATTAAGGTTATGTTTGATGGATGTTCCACTTCGTACATGGATGATATCATCCAGGACAAGGAGGCATCCCTGCACTTGGTTGCTTGAATGCACCGGCTGATCCAGGAGCGCTTCATCCCAGCGTGAACGAATATTCTACCTAGATGATGTATCGATCGAAACGTCAGAATCGGGCGTACCACTTGGTCCAGGACGACTCGCGTGCTGCTCCATTTTCTTCGTTTGGCACTGGCACGTGGAACCTGTTGCAGGCAAGGTTTCAGTTATATGCGGGGAAACAGGCCGATACTGGTTTTCGCGAAAACCAAAAAATTAATTGGTTTATTATTCAAAATTTAATTTTGAATCCGCCGACGGTTTTCAGTGAAATCAGAACGGCTAGCCGGTCGAGTTTATCGGTTTATCGATTGGTTTTAACGGTTTCACCGGTTTTGAACTTACAAAATTTAAAACTCAGGTTTACCAATCGGTTTTTGAAATTTTGACATTTTCTAAATTTTCAATTTTTTTAAAAAATTTTTAACAAAAACCGATTATTCAAATCGGTAAAACCGAACCGGACGGTTTCATCGAAAACTGTATAAACCAACCGGTTTTGACTAGTTTCGTAAACTCTGGTTGCAGGCACGGCATCGGTTCATCAAATCCAACATAAAAGTGTATCATTTCATCCATTCCTCATCCATTAAAGCAAACACCTTGCTCGTATCATTCTATTCTGGATCATCACATCAGCCGAATCATTCCACCCAGAATGAATTTGGTTCAAGTAACCAGTTGCAGACGAAGTAGGTATCCGCAAATTAAATATATGGCACTACAAAAAGAATACCCCTTTAGCAACACATATATACATTGCTAGAAGTCCATATAAGCGTTGCAAGACTCTACCAACACAATTAATATGTGTTGCTAATGGTGGTGTTGCAAGGGTCTATTACAATATATATTTAATCGATGGTAACATGTATAAATAAGCGTCACTAATTTGCAACGCATATATTGACACTACAAGTCTACAACAACGTGGTATTATCAATGACCAATACTATAATATTTATATTTATAATCTACAAATTCCAAATTATTAGTCGTAGAGCACTCAAAACAAGCATAATATAAACAATAAATTCCAATAAAAAATATGCCCGAGCAGCACATATCTTAGGAATATTACTTTCTTATAAATAGAATATCAATTACAAGGATTGCTGACATGTTTTTTTTACAACATCATGCTGAGAAGATACTATATCTATCAAACTGTAATGTATTTATGCTACATTGGTCATTCTCCAAACTGTAATGTTACAGAAGACTAAAACTTCTTTGGAGTATATTGACTTTGCATTCTTCAAAAGCCGAATAATAGCTGCAGTCCATACTTGTACTGTTCCTGGATTACGATTCTTCAAATATTCAATTAGCCACACTGCATCCAAACATATGTCATGACTTAAAGAGATATAACATCTGAACAGTAAGGATAAAAAACCACTGCCCTTTTGTGATTAGTGGATTATTATTGAACTGATAATAAAATGTACTGTACTGCTCATACCACTCTAGTTTTGATCATTCTCCCAAAACAACGAAAGTTCATATAGGAGTTGAAAACAAACAACTGCAACATGGAAAATATATCAGTGTAGTTGCCACAAGAGATAATATTTGGTTGCAGTGCCATGGACAGACCTGGATTACATAAACTTGAGTAAGAATTTCTTGTTCCAAGTAAAGGAGAAAATTAAGAATGTATCAATTTGTAAACATGTATCAAGTTGTGAGTACTCTGTACCTAGCTAAACATAGATATTCGGAGCCCTGCATCTGACAGTATCGAAATGGATCCCTTTATAATCGATGGCATCTGAATGTTCCACCTGCTATTCCAGAAACAAAATTTGTTAAAACCAAACCAGGTTGATCTTAATGGGAATGTTACTTCTTAAAAGGTATAAGGAAAACAATACTTCAATAAAATAAAAAAGAAAGTTATTTTTATTACTACATTGAATATTCAATATCCAATCAGCTAAACCAAATGAAGATATCACAAGATCCCAGAATCAGTATGAACTTTTCTAACGTATATGACAACAGTCAGGTTTAGAAACCACTGCATCGTTGCTGGAAAGGTCAGGGAAGAAAGGAATTTTTCAGGCCGTGAGTTAAACTAACACACAATCTGCACACGTGCTCTTGTAACCTATTAATCTTAGTGCATATTAATCATCAGAATAACCGGTTGTAACTTGTAATTAGAGGAATCGATTGTAGCGGGAATCCCTAGCCCATTTACCAACCTCTGTTGCAATCGATTGTACCTTTAAAGGGAGGAGCACAAGGGGATCTCACCTTCAGGCGGATGCTGCAGTGGTTGGAACTGTACGGTGGGCAGATGTGGGCATCCACCGTGGCAGCGCACGGCAGGAGCGGAGAGGAGGCGAAGAGGTCTGCACACATCCGGAATCACCCGTAGCGGGGATGAGGAAGAGGCAGAGGGCTCCGCCATGGTGGCCGTGCGCGGCAGGAACGAGGAGGCGGCGGAGCTGTCAGGTTCAGCCTCCGCCACCTCGTCAACGACAGCAGGGAGAGGGCAGCAGGCACGGTGGTGATGGGGATGGTGGCAGGCGCACTGGTGAGGCTGGAGACGGCGGCGATGGGTATGGGCTGGAAGGCCGCTAGGGTTAAGAAGCGGGCGAGCCGCGCGGCGCAGCGGAGAGACAAATGGGAAGGAGGAGATCCAGCCGATTAAAGAGGAGAGAGAGAGAGAGGAAAGGAGGCCGCTAATTAGAAATTTTGAATGCTGGCAGCGGAAAGCACAGGCGACAGCGAATACGTGAATTCGAATGGAATCAGTTGTAACGCATGTGATTTCGTTGCAGAACATACGTTGCTAAATGGGTTGATATTGTAGTGCAGGTTTGTGAGAATCCGCAACTCGTATCATTTTAAAAAAATATGTGAATATTGTATAAATCCAATAATTTATTTAATTAACTTATAATTTATCACTCTATTGTTATATATACATCTAATCTAAAATATTAGTGACTCATACTTTTAACTTGTTTTATCTTATGCGTGAGTTAAAATTAGACCGTAGAATTAAAATCTCGAGTTCACACCATAAAATTTTCAGTAAAATTCACTAAATTTTGATTGAAAATATTCTAAATAATAGTAAGTTACTTTATGCTAATTAGTATAAATAGAAAAAATATAATAATGTTGTAAATTTTTGCGTGTTATTGTGAATGTACTTGCTTGTCCAGTAAACTTAGTGAGCAGATCACTGTTAAGCAGTAAAAAGAATGTTGTTGATAAAAAATCACTAACATATATTTTTACGAACGGATATATAAATTTGTGATAATACCCACCTTACTTTACAACTTAAATTAATGTAGTTTATCTTACGGTTTACGGCAAGCTGGAAGCCGTCGTACGCAGCGGCGTCGTGTCCCAACATCGGCCGCGAGCGAGCGAGGTGCTAGCACGCTGGCTCCGGGTCGTTTGTGTGCTGTAGCTGCAGCTAGGCGCGCGGGCTCGATTCCGTGAACTACGTGCCGGCTACAAGCACGTAGGCACGCGTCGTGCGGTCCATGCTCCTGGGAGAAATTAACATGGGATTCATGAAGGAAATGATAAGTTTATTTATTTATGTATAGTCATGCAACGCACATGCTAGCACGCGTTCTCCCTTGGTGCTTCGTTCGTGGCGGAAATACTGCCCAGCACAAAGAGTATTTTTTCACAACCACCTCACTTCACATGTTACATTGAACGAGATAGATCTCTCATTTTTACAAAATAAATCTCATTTATAATTTTACATATTATTTTATCAATCATTCTCGCCTCACATGCGCCTCACTTTATAAAACATTTACTCTGCCCAGCGCACCCTAATGCAGATGGTCCGCGGCTCAGCACGTTCGATCCAACAAGCCGGGTGTACGTCCGGGTCGCATCCTTGGGCCTGTCGTGGATGGGTCCTGCCAGTTTCTTCTTGTTCTTCTGCCGCGGTCCAGGCCCGGTTGTAGGACACATTATACTTCGAATCTTCGAGATGAGCTAACCCAGCCCGGCCTGTTACTCGTACCAGGCCAGGCCTCGTAGAAAAACTAGA
Source organism: Zoysia pacifica (assembly GCA_001602315.1). NCBI lineage: Eukaryota > Viridiplantae > Streptophyta > Magnoliopsida > Poales > Poaceae > Zoysia > Zoysia pacifica. Next base: position 9,927 of record BCLH01002368.1, on the reverse strand, counting down.
AAGATGGCGCGGCATTTTGCCGCGCCTGATGACCTTCATTGCGGAGCAAATTTCTGATGGTCACTACTTCTATGACATTGCCACGCCTGATGACCCTCGTTGATGAGCTCAGGAATCTACATACTCCTAATCCAATTCCTCAAATTGGAGAGCTGCCCGCGTAGACCGGAATCAGGTGCATTCATTACATAACATGTGTTATACATCATAAACAAATGTCAGGCTCTTTTTGGAACAAAATATTTTTTCTTGATTTCTGTGTTTTTTTAAAAAAATTGAATTGATTTTTATTATGAGATTCCTGTAAAAATCCTGCGTTCCAAAGAAGACCTCAATATTATTTATTCACAAGATGATAACTACAGATGAGTCTTCTTGGGGAGAAAAACCGAAGCCTAATTGCCTAGGCATCTAGATGATTAGTCACTCATGCTATGATATCTGAATCAATTTGCTAGCGATTCAGAGATATTTTCTTATGTGTTGCCGAGTAGTTTGGAGTTTTTGCCTGCAATAGGAGAAAGGAAAAGGAACTAATGTATATCAGACACTGAAGAAGCAACTTTAAAATGGACTCCACAGATTTGTCAGATTAATCATGTCAGGAAGTAAGAACCACTCAAGAATCCTGGAATACAAAGGAACATTTTCACTTTTCATTCTGTAAGCAAAATTTTTAGTGCACAATTTCTCACTATCACTGCTGGTATGCTGCGTACATTCCAAAGTTTTGAAGTTTTGAGATGGTCCACATATCGAAGATCAGGTACAAGTATCATTGATACGTGCAAAACAAAAGATATTTTAATATTACAAGCAATATAACCAGAGAGATAGTACGAAGGTCAAAACTCAAAAGTTTAACAGGGACAATGAAAGCGACATCTATTATGGGTTGGACAAGTTCATTTATGTGATACATTTTTTGCCTGACCATGTTTCAAAGGTCTGGAAGCTCATGGTCAACTACATGGAAATATTTAGTATGCCATAAAAACTTCTCATTGTGGAGTTCAAAATACCACTGACTTTCCAAGACATATCTAGATTTTATTAATCAGTCAATGATTTGATAATAAATACAAAAAGTTCATCTTTGCTGGAATGTTTTGATGACCTCTTGGCCATTCGTATACTAACCAGCACTAACAGTACACAGGCATTGCCACGACAATGTCATTAAAAGGTAAGGCACATAGCAATGGATAGCAACAACTTAGTCGTAACTAACTGGGAGACAATTCATGTCAGATCATGGCAACTTTACTGGTTCGTGAGAACAGTCAATGACCAATTTGAATCATCAAAATGGTTTGAGCAAAATTCAACATGAATTTTGGTCGTGCTAGTAAATTGTATATTACTATTTGATAATCATAAAGCAAAATCCCATAATTTAAATGAATACGGTTGCGGAGTTCAGCTAACATATCTTGCCTGTTGTGGTAAAAAAAAATGATTCAGAATAAATAATCCCTTTTCCAAGTGCAGTAATAAACCAGTGGAAAAAAAGAAAGAAAAAAAATCAGTGAGAAGACAGACAATGAAGGAAAGGTCATATAAAAACATGTAACATTAATAATAGAACTCTCAAATCATATGTCACTTATTACCATGCCTTGTTACCCTTGTAATTGCAAAAATGATCATAGGCATAAAAACTGTAAATTAGGCGAAATCATACAGTAGTGCTTTTCTGTACAATGTGAGAGATGAAAGGAAAAAACATTGGGAGGAACATCCTGTTCGAAGCAGTATCACATGGCTTGTCGCTATTAATGTTAGCATAATGGAATGGGATAAAAATCTGCTTAGCACTATTTATTCCATTATTTAATGTTTGTGGAAAAATGGTTGTACAGTGAGATAGTAACAATTGAAATGTTATCATTAAAAGTTTTTTTTTTTGGCCTAAAAAACTATATCAACCCTGCAAAGAGAATTTAGAGAAAAAGAATACTTCTAAAAATGGACTTACCAAATTGATAAATCGAGAAGTATAGGTGATGAGGTAAATGAATGTTAGTGATTACTTTTCACATGAAGTCCAGGACTAGTAAGTTTAACAACAATAAAATTGAAAACAAAAGAGGGGATTCTCAAAGCCATTTTGAAAGATAATAATAATGTATATTCCTAGAATCCTTTATTCATTGCTTTTGGCTATCAACTCTATAGAAATGAAAATTGTTATCACTGACTGAGATAAGGCAATTGCCGCAATTCTAATCTTAGTGATAGGTAATCAACTGAAAGTAAGATGAAATCATTGTCAATAAGATTATTAAAATATGTATATGTATGCACTGATGTCAGTTCAATTTCTAAGAGATGGTAATTTCAGTTTAGTGTTATGCTGCATCAAAGTGGATAGTGATGGTTATTCACCTGCGTTCGATTGGTGCTGGACGACCACTATCATAGCAACAGTTGCGGCACAGGTAAAGCTGTAAAGCTTGTCGGAAGCCATGCTCGCCGTGCCGCTCGTGCTGGAGTGCCTGGCCAATCAGGTAGGCAACATCATTCTTTTCTGTAAAGATCATCAGATTTATTTTTGGAATCAGGGCACGAACCACTAATATCAGGAAAAAACACTGCCCAATTAGACTTCACTATCACAACATAAAGGGATAGCAAAAAATGTTCAGTATTATCTTGTTATTTTCATGTACCAAAGACATGCCTGAATTTGCTGTTGGGGATTCTGCAACTCAAAGAATGCATCATCAGTGTTTGTCTTGACAGCTCGATATTGGATTGGGCAAATCAGCTGCACAAAGACATTGTCATGCAAGGGAAAAGGATGTCACCAATTGTTTTGACAGGAAACAAACTACTAACAACAAATTACGTAAAGCGCATCACACAGTTGACTTGCCACATTCATGTCGTTGTGGCCAAGCCTCCAATTTTGATGACTAAAGGTTCATTGTTTTTGCATCCCAATTTTAGACAATATTTTCTAGGCAGAGCTCAGTGCTTGGATAATGTCAAAATCCTTCTAAAATATACCACATTCATCTACATGGTACTGCTACCCACACAACTCGTGTAAAGAAATTCTAATGCCACTCCTTGAATTTTTGCAACTAAACTTACAAATAGGTGCTAGAGTATTCCTATATTGCTAAAGCCGAAACTCAATCAGAGCACGATGCAATCTCTGTCTTATGACCCTCAAACAAGCACAGGAGGATTGCAGGACTAAAGCCAAAAACCGAATCAATCTAAGACAGAAAAGCTCATACCCGATTAATCTGTCACAGAAAGCTGACATAACATATGGATAACCGAACCAACGATCTCTAGTGGCATGGAACGTGATAGAGGGGGGAAGCTAGAATATATTGAAATAAATGAACCCTGATCTTGGTCTCGACGCGGACGTCAAGGGATTGGAGCGAGTGATGAGTGTGCTAGCGACCCACTCCCCAGCAACGGGATTGAAGAAGTGGAGGCCTTGACACAAACCATCTCGAATATATAAACTTGCCAACCTGTGTTTAGCCACTCTAGGTAAAGGTTTAGGCAGCATGGACGCCTCTTTTGCAGAACCCAAAAGATAGGCTCAAAAATGCGAAGAGAAAAAAAAAAGAGGGGGCATCGGCAAACTGTATCTGCAGTGAAAGCTTGCGTTCCTTACTGCATGTAAAACAGTATTGCTTTTCACTACTGATACTCGAGCCTGTATACTGCAACGTTATATGGTATTGATAAGTATGCAAATCTCTTTTGGAGATTGATGCTTTGTTTTTTAGATATGTTTCTATTGATGATTCTTGATATTCATTTAAGCACCTTTACAAATTTTTGGTCTACCCATTTTTTAGGGAAAAATATTTACCTGCAAATCATGGTAAAAAAAGAAGCTAAATATTTAAGATTAACAAATTTAATATATTTACAATTAACCTACAGATTATATAGGAGATCAGAGATTAAACTAACTGAGTAGATAGAGTATCATACCTTTGTTTCTTGATCTTGGTCTTTAGAGTTTCAATGCAAAGATTGGTTGGCAATAATTTGTTCGCCTGTCAAAAAGAGTAGAAATTTCGTTGTTGTCACTATATCTTGAACTGTCAGCAGAACAGAAATCCTATCAGGCAATTAATCAAACAGTTTGTGGACACCTTCTATTGATTGCTATTAACATGAAGTAAACAGTTAGAACATTTAAAGTTCATATTTGTAATCCTGGAGCTAACTCTAAAAGTTGGATCAGAAAACATAAGATGTAGCTTTTATATCCAGCGATGCAGTTTCTCAACCATTGGAAAACACGCAACCTGGAACAACATTTTATACAAAAGGAGGCTTGTATTGAGCGTTGACTCCAGAAGCTGGCAGGCGTGCTGGGAGGAGGAAGGAGGTGAGCTCGGTGACGGCGGGGAGGAGCCGGCGGCTAGGGGGCGGCCGCGGTGGGGCTGGTCCTCTTCGGGTTGGGGGCAGCTGAGGCGGAGGCGGCGAGGCAGAGGGCGGCGCTTGACGGCGACAGAGCAGGGGTCGGGGCTTGGCGGTGGCTGGCAGGGCAGGGGCCGACGCGGCTCTTCGGGGTGGGGGCAATAGAAGCGGGGGATGCGAGGTAGGGGGCGGCGCTTGGCGGCGACGAGGCACGGGTCGAGGCTTGGCGATAGAGGGCGGGGCAGGGGCTGGCGCGGCTCTTTGGGGCAGCCGGGGCGGGGAGGAGCAGCCGGGGGGGGGGTGTCAGCTAGGCGGAGCGGCTGGGCGCAGGGCGCGCGGGTGCGGCCAGGGGAGCTCGAGAACGGGTCGCCGAGGAGAAGGTTCATGATAGTTCGGGCGATCTAAATCGGATGGAGACCCGATCGGACCCATATCCGATGCTCTAGATTACAAATTTCACTAATCTGACGGTTGTTACTTATCGGGCGACGTGGCTTAATGGGCGTCGGAGAAACCATGCACATTTAGACATTAGAAGATTTGCGAGAATGATCTTCACGTTGGCCCGGCTCCGTCGACCACCGGCCGAGGTGACCGCGCGCGTCCCGTCGGAGCGGCGCCCGCGGAGGCAGGAGCTGCGCGGCACCTGTTCACGCAGTTCGACGTACGAGTTCGAGAAGCTCTCGGCTCATCCGCTCATCATCCGCATTCCGCTCCCCTGCCTGTTCCTTCGCGCGCGACCTCAGCGAGAAAAGGCACCAAGTTTCCGATCATTATGGATTAAGTGACATGTCCTCAAGCTTATTTTTCATTATTACGGATTACCATAACCAGTTTCACCAATCCCTAGTATATGATACTAGCACTTTATCAGATTCAGATGAATGCGGAACTCCACACCATGTTCCTAACGAATTCTTTACAGGCTAATGCTAAGACTACGGACGGCAAGAATGGTGCCATTTGGCATACAATACACCCTTTGGTCACACACCAGCTACTTCGGTAGCTGCAGCAGGATCAAGTGTCAACACCACACCAGAACGCCATGAAACCCCACTTTACAGACAGGAAATACGCCACCTGCTATCTGTTTTCGGCCATTGTAACAAATAACACTGCAGACAAGACAAGCACTTGTGAATACCATCAATGGAAGGAAGCAACTCACGGGTACAGATTCAGCATTGAACTAGCCTCAGAAGATCCATTAAAAAAAAACTGACCTAAGAACAAAATAAGGAAAGAAAAAAAAAACAAGAATAAGGTTTCAAAAGAACGGTGCTGTATACAGCACGGATACATTTAGCATGGTAAGAGGTAATGCAAAAGATCTATTACTAGTCAATTGACCAAAGAAATTCTATGCAACCAAGGAAATCACAATCCGAAAAGAAATTACCTGTCATGTTCCCAAGTACTGCATCAAATCGTCATCGTCCAGCAACTCATCAAAGTCAGGGATTGGACTGGGGGTGGGAAAGAAGTCCAAAGGCAGCCCTTCAAAAGGCCCACCTACAAACTTATCAGCTGGAGTGTAGGAAGTATCGTCCATGAGCTGAGGTGCCTGACCAGCAACAGCTCTGGTAGTTACACTGCCTGCCATCTGATGAGTGAATGAAGTGCTCTCGGTCATCACTCCTGTTCCCATGACTGGAGCTTGATAATTCATGGAAAATGGTACTCGTGATTGCTGCATTGGCAAAGGTGGTGAAGGATTGAATTCATTAGGTCCAAGAACAGCACCCCGTTGTAATGAGTTTGCAGACCATGAGTTGGCAATGTTGCTGCTTTCACAAGGCAGAGACTGGTCTCCCAGGTAAATGCTTGATTGAGCAGCAGTTGCAGCCTGGCTACCGTTGTAGTTGTTGATCACAGCATTAGGGGCTAAGAAATTCCGTTGAGAACCTCCCCGCTGTTGTAAGGCTCCAATTGTACTTATATGGTTGGGGCTTGTAAGCTGGTTAGCCATACCCACCATCTCAATCTGGTCGAATATGTTCTCAGTCTGGTCAGATCTTTCCATAGCATGAGTAGAATTTCTCAGAACTTCTGGAGGATTTTCATTTCTCTGTGTCACTTCAACCTCATGCTCAGCAACTGGAGGAAGCCCTGGGGAGCTTTTCCGCTTCCGTGACTTACTATTAGTTTCTTCATTGCTAAGTTCTTGGTTCGAGTGTTTATTCTGACGCCTTCTTTTATGCCCATCAGTTGCGATTTGCTTTCTTTTTGTCTGCAAAACAGGCTGCGGATCTCCCTCGTCATCTCTAGATGACAATGAACGAGGAGGCTCCTCCAAATGTTCAACATCGTACTCATCACTGCTGCTGTACACGCCCTCAGCTCTATCCTCAGAAACGCTGTTGCGGCAAGTCACCGATACGCCATTGCCGGCGCTCTGAACAGACTTCGTCTCCTCGTTCTGCAGAACTCCCAACCAAATCAGACTCTCTTTCGCTGTCATTTTGTCCTGCAAACACTTTGATTTCCTCACATGAGTTCTGATCTTATCGAAGTTCGGGGCCATGTGCCTGATCACGCCAATCAGAACTCCAGCTTTCCATGCTTTCTTCAGATCATGTGGTTTCCTGTACGGCGGCGCTTCTCCCCTCGGAAGGCCCAAAGCAGTCCACCACGCTTCATTCCCTGACGGCCACCATGGGGGCGGGACACCCTTCTCCAACGGATACCTGCGCTGCTGCGGGCTGCAGTGCTGCATCAGTGCCGATAGCAGTGAACCCAGAGTGGCGTCTTGGAGATCCATCAAGCTGTACCGGGTCTTGTTGGTTCCACTGCTCTTAGCGTTCCCCAGCACCGAGTTCTCGACTTCGTACTTCGCGATCGCCGCCGGCCCGTTCTTATCGAACTTCACCTTCTCCTTCCACCACTCTCTGATGTTATCTGACGCGCCGCTGATCGGCTTCCCTTTCTCGGGAATGATCCCGTACACGAACCCTCGCGCATTGCAGACCTCCATCAGCTTGAGCATGTACTTCAAGATCCCGTTCTGCGCCCTCGCCATCTTCTTCCGGAGAGCCTGGTCAGACAGCTTCTTTTCCTTGGACTTCTGTTCTAACTGCTGCGTTACGAGCCTCTGCTGCCTCTCCTGGATCCTCCTGAGCTTGATCTTGTCTTTCCACATCCGCCTAGCCAGCTCGTCCGCGTCAATCTCCTCGTCGCTGACATCGTTCTCGCTGAGGTTGGCGATGGCGCCTACCTCGAAATCGGGTGCGTCTCCTAACTCACTCGCAAGCAAAGTAAGATGGTCCATCGAAGTTACCTGTCTTTTTTAACCCAGTGAATCGCAGAATCAAACTTCTCGCTAATGGTTGCTTCGTAACATCACTCGTCGTCAAATGGAGGAAACACAGAAACCTGCCGGATTTATGCATGTGGTGAGAGTAAAAAAAGTCAAATGGTTCTCAGGAATTGCACAACAACGGCCACGCATTCTGAAACCATTGAGAACATGCTCCTTGAGCACAACACAGCAGAATTCAACGATAGAAGGCTTCCATATGCTCCTACTGTACCTCCACCACCCCCACCCCCTGCAGCAGTTCCAAATCCATGCGCGTCATCGAAACTCACTATCACAACCGTAAGGATTAGAAACGATAAAAAGGAAATGATATATCAATCCCACAAGGCTACAACCAAACCAACAACAATCCCATGATATTTCCGCTATCGCCGTGGCTAGACTAATCTGGATCGAAACGAATCATATCCTTGCAAGGAATCGAGACCACGGATGCTACAGGTAATGTCGGATCAGCACGCATGAACCCCCGAGACCCCGACCAACCGTCTCCTCCCCCAATCCCTCCCGCGAAAAAAGAAAGAATCGATGAGTAGCAGCATTGACGCGTACCAAGGTGAAGAAGCGGCGGCAGCGGCGGTGGCGGCGGAGTCAGCCAGGAGAATTCGCGGTGGGTTTGCGGCGCCGTCGCTGGCTTTATCTGGGCAGAAATCGGAGGAGGGAGGAGAGAAGCGGAAAGCGGCCGCGGTGGAGGCCAGACCAAACTTCCCCTGTCCGCTCCTAGTAATTTCCTTTATTTTATTAAATGACGTTTACCAAAAATACGGCTGTTCGCTTCGCAGACCAGCCTGTGGCGTCATGAGATGAGCCTCGCCGCACCGTGTCCTTCACTGAATAGCCCATCAATCTACGCTGAATCAGCGCCTCGGGAAGCACGCTCCTCGAAAATACAGAAATTTTTACCAAATTTCTGCGTGAATTTTGTTTTCTGGCCATAGGCGGCCGTCGATTTCGTCCGAAAGTGAGAAAGGGACCGTCCTCGCTACGATGATTGGAAAAAGACAAGCGTATTTCTTCATTAACAAATGTGATATGGGTTTTAGTAAACCGAAATTTGGACTTCGTGAATTCCTCAGCGCAACGACAGCTAGCACAGGGCAAAACAACTGTGATTTTCTTGTTTCCATGTCATATCACGGCTTACTAATAATCCAGAGCGTTCCGGTGGCGCCAAGGTTCGTTGAACCTGGACGGCGAACACGCTTAAGCGTCCGGGTTCGATGTACCATTCCGTTGGATCTCAGCACGCAGAGGACGACACGAGCAATCTGGGCCTAGTTCTACACGTAAGGCCGGACCAGAGTATGGTAACGAAGGTCCACGAGCCTCGAATCGTATGGGCCGCCGGTACCAAATAAGGCCGGTTCAGTAGTACTATGGAGCTCAATAACGGCTGATCCCTCGTGTCTTGCTTCCGACTCTGGGCCGTCACGCTGGGTCCTGTCCGGCCTCATGCCAGCCCATCCGGCCATCTGTAGTGTCGCCTTAGTTAAGGCTTGTGCGGGAGTCAACTCATTTCTGTCCACCTCCAGGCTACAAATGGCCCTCGTCCAGGGGAAAAAACGAAACGAGTAGTGGATTAGTTAGGAGCAGGGAAGCGAGCTCTTTCGTCCACGGCGTCCACGGGCCACGGCGTGGCATTTCTGGGGAGGGAAGTAAACCTGCTTGCGAAGCGTTCACTGCTGCCGTGTCATGTTCGATCACTACAAGTACCAGGCTCCTCCGAATGACACCGACGCAATTATCAGCTGCACATCGCGCGCCCCTGCGTTGAAGCTGTGCAGCCGTTCCACGAGGCCGTCGAGGCGTTGAAGCTGTGCACCCGTTCCGCGACGTCGTCCTCACCGTTGAAGCGGGCACGTCCACGTCCAGCCGACCCAACCAAAACCGGGAGTGACGTAAAAGCGTGCGGCGGCACAGGTGCAACGCACGCGGACGCATGAACACAAGTGTAAAGGCGCTGGCTCCCAGGACCGAACAGGCTTGCCGTCCAAGTGCACTGCATCTACTGTGTGTTTGACCATCTGATTCTTTTTCGTACTCCTAAGCCTATCTACTGTACTGTACAGTTCAGGGCTGAAGTCTTAATTAACATACGGAAACTGGTACGGACCAGTAGCAAGTTGCAGCCAGCACGTCGCTGATGGAGTTAGCCATGGAGAATGTACACCTACCACCTGCAGGGGAGATGTAGCCAGGGT
>BCLH01002367.1:31547-51804 GCA_001602315.1 Zoysia pacifica | reverse complement strand
TAAGGAAGTGCGTAAACATGCGATTACTAGCAATTAAATATTAATCATTAGATTTTTTCTTTACTTTTATGTTTATAATTAATTACTAAGAGAATGAGTGACACTAATATTGAAGCACGCTAAAATTGTAGGATGCTCATTATAACTAGTATGATATTATGCTAAGAACAAATCGCAATAAAGGACTAGCAATAAAAACCGATAAAAACCAGTAAAAGGATTAATGTTAAAATTAATTAAACTCCAATAAAATTAATCATTAATAAAAACCAACAAGATTAAGTATTAGTGGAGGTTTGATAGTTTGATGAAGTGGGGCTTGGGGTTAAGATTCCAACGGTGAAGGAATCAACGAAAACGGAGCTAAGATCAAGAATTTATGGCGATTTAAAGTGTATAGAAGTTCAAGGATCTATTTGTAAATAACAGAAAAGTCTGGGGAGCCATCTGTGATTATTAGAAAGGTTACAAGAGACCTATATCTAATTTTCCTAAAGGTCAGGGAGCTATGTGTAAAATGTTTAGGACTAAGTTGTAATTAAAGAAAAGGCCAAGGGGTATTTGTAAACTTATTAATCTTAAAACATAATTTTACAAAGTGGCCGGGGTTTAGATGCAAGATGGTATTTTTCTGAAATTTTTAGAATTTTTATGGAATCATTTGTGTATGGGAAAATATGGAAGGAATATTTATGTGTGTACAAGCTTGGCTGCACTTAGCGTTTGTTTCGCAGATGCTGACTAGTGGGGCCGGAGTGCGTGAGTCACTGACCGGTGGGGTTAAGTGCCTATGGCAGTGGCAAGTGGGGCCATGTTTTCTTTTTATTTTTATTCACAAAATTATGCCGGCTTCATCTGGGTGGTTGATTAAAAAATGGGTGCATGGATTTAAAGGGAAACGTGGGCCGATCGGGGCGAACGGTTTAGAAATCGACGGCTGAGATTTAAAATGCCGGTCGATTTAATCTCGACGGTCGATTGGAGATCGAGCGGCTAGCCATGTCTCTGGCCAGCCCGACGGCGCTAGCGGCAGCCGGAGCAGAAGGAGGCGGTGGCACCATGGCCGGCGCACCCGGAGAAGGTGACTCGCGCGTCCGTGGCTCAAAATCCGTCGAGAAGAGGGGGAAAGAGGGAGGAGGAGGCGAATCTACCTATGGGGTTCTCGAGAGCAGAGGCGGACCGAGGAGAGCTGGCGATGGTGGAGTGGTTGCTGCAGGGGCGACGCTCGGCGCTGGGCGCTGACGGTGACCGGGGCAGCTCGGCGCGGCTGGAGATCGAGGAGGTCGCCGTCGAGGAGTTCTTGAAGCAGAGAGGAGAAGGAGAGGCGATCCGAGGAGAGGCGCTCCGGTGACGGCCAACCGCGGCGGCGACCGGGTGACGGCGAGAAAGGGGAAAACTCAAATCGAGCTCAATTGGATGCGCGTGGGGTTGTTGCCGTGGGGTAGAGGAGCTCATGCGCGTTATTTATAGCCGAGTGGGGAGGCAGGCGGGAGTTGGGGATGAGCGTGGCACACCAGGCGGTGTCCGGACCGCAACGACGCGCTGGCCATGAGCTGACACATCTGGGCTTCCGGGGATGCGATGGCGAGAGGACGAGGCGAGACGGGCTAGCGCTGTGGCGGCGATGATGGCAGCTACGTGATAGCGACCGAGCAAGCACTCGCGGCGCAGGCGGATGGCGGTGGTTCGGCGGCGACGCAACCCGGCGAGGCAGTGAGCGGTCACAGGAGTGACGAGACGCGGCGAGCTTCGATGGCGACCAGGCGGGGTGGCGATGGGACGACGCAGGCGTTGACGTGACATGGCGGGGCTAAGCTCGGTCGTGGGCGCGATGATGAAGGTCAGAACGATGGCGATGGGGCGGCGTCGTGGTGATGGCGAGTTCGGCGGAGAGAGTGCTTGCGCGGAAACGACAACTGCGGCACGGCATGGACAAGGTGTGGAAGTGACCGGCGAGGCAAAAAAGCGAGCGCGAGGCCAGCTGGGCGACGCGACGGGCTGGGCGCACATGCGCTGGCCTGGGGACTCGACTGGAGGAAGGAGAGAGAAACAGGGATGTGCCGGGCCGTGTGCGCACTGGGCTAGGGGAAGCAAAATGCCCAGGGCGGCCTGGCGCGCGAGGAAAGGGGAAAGTGGGCCGGGCCAGCAGAAAAAAGGAAGGAGAAAAAGAAGCCCGTGCAGTGGAGAGGGGAAGAGAAAAACGATGGGCCGGCTGTGCTGGTGGGCTTGCGCGAGGGAGAGAGCTGGGTCGGATTGGGCTATGGAAAGAAAAGGGAGGTCTGGTCGTGATTTTCGAATTTTGGGTTAAATTGATTCAAATTCAAAATCAAATTCAAACGATCTTTGGCAAATCAAGATTCGAATAAATCTAGCAAATGAACTAAACTAAAAGAAAACGTGCACTAGATCAAGCTCTCAAATTTTTAATTCTTATGAAATTTCCAATTTAGAAAATTTTATTTTAGGTAAGATTTCGGTTTTTCAAAAAATTTGTTAGCGTTTAAGTTAGAGCCTCTTTGGCACAACTCCCAACTCTTGATTCTCAGTCAGAATTAGAGAAGCTCTGTCGAATGCTATTTTTCAGGAGAAGTGATTGTTGTCTGATTCTGTAAAGTGATTCTCTGAAATGAACTAAGGGGACTGGAGATGAAAAAAAATAGCTTCTCCTGATTGAAGTGGTTCACTATCCTAATTCTAAGAGTTTATTTTAGAGAATTAAAGTAAATTACTTTCTGTCACAGAATCAGTTCACAGGAGAATCATGAGTGAATCCAGAGAATTAAGAGCTGGGAGCTCTATAAAAGAGCCCTTAGAACAATTTAATTTGTGGATTTTCAATTAGGGGTAAAATTTGGGATGTTACAGTGTGATCAAATTCAGTTACTTGAGTAAGGAAAATTTGCACAGTTTAGCGTTCATTTTTTTATCAAGAGAAATATATTTTTCAGCTTTTAAGAAAGCCCAAGCAGGTTCACAAGACTCGGGTTACCAGTTCTCGTTACAAAACAAAGGACGGTAAACACACCATCAGGAACAACCTGACAGACTATCACAGCATAAACCACAAAACAGAGCCACTAAAAAACTACTAAGATTTGAGCGACCACCAGATCAGAACAAGTACAGCCACTCCAGCAGATCACAGAACCATAGCATCATCAAGTAACCGACTTCAGACTTCCCTGCTCACAGCTCAACAACATCAGACACCAGCGTCATCTGTGGGAGATTCTTCAGAGTCTTCATCACCTTCTCAGTAAGTTTGATCAAGCTCTCCTTGTCCGCTTCCTTCAGTAGCACCGCCCATTTCTGTAGAAAAGAGAGCCCATGGAACAAACCATCAGATTGGTTGGCAAATTTCTTTTCAATCGTCATCTTGTTTCGGATACCCCACATGGCCCATACTATTTCTGCAAAAAAGACCAATCCAACCGTTTTTTAAGCGGAGAGTTTAAAGAGGTATCTATTAGCCCATAGTTCATTAAACGATCTGGGAAACCCATCCCAGCCTCAAGCATCTCTAGTAACGCACCATGCAAAGATAGCTAAATAATTGCTAAAGATCACATGATCAGCATTCTCTAGTTTATCACATAAACAACACCAGTCGCTTCGTTTCCCCCCTTTAGCTTTCAAGGTCACACCAGTGGGTAGTCTATCAAAATATAACTGCCATAGAAAAATTTTCACTTTAGGAACCTTCCCTGCCCATATTTGACCTAAGACCCACTGTGAAGTACCCCGGTTAGTAAGAGAGTGATAAAGAGATCGTGTAGAAATAACTTTGGATTTGTCTAAGGCCCAAAAGACTATATCTTCCTCATCCTCTAGACAAACCCCATCTAACAAACAATCCCATTCTTCTCTCTCTGTACATCCGAACTGTGCGTTCATGCTTCCAGTGTTCGTATTTTCGTACACAACTTGTTTCATCAAGGCGGACAAAGTGCATATACAATACTGAATTTCCATCCATGACTCGTGCATATCTTCAATCGTTCAATGCAACAATCTTCAGCGTGAAAAGCTCACCAACAGATCCTTTGTCTTGTCACACTGTAGCAAGAAAAGTGCCAGCAACCGGTCGAGAGCAAGGGCAGGAACATGAGAACTCGCACGTTCTTTTCGTACTCGACCGCAAACCTCCCCCGCAGGCACCTTCCCTCCCGGAGACGTTCTGCGTGTTTGTGGTCCTGGGACCTGACGTAACGCCTCCTCTGATTTGCTGACTGTTGGAACGAACGAGCCGTGCTAGGTCAGCTGAGCATGCCGTCGAGAAGCACCGGCGGCGCCACAACTGCCGCATGAGCCGTGCTAGGCCAGAGCACAAGAGCGGTACGGCAGAACCATGGCCGGAGACACAGATGAGCTAGTGAGCCGAGGAGGTATCCTTTGGCAAGGACCAAGCATGCAAGCAGAGCAACTAGTTCCAACGTCCCGTTTGTCCGCAAGCTGACCAGACTACACTCACCTATCCGGCAATAATAGAGACGCGATCTGTCGACTGTTCCACACCCCCATTTCATGGGGGTTAGAATTCAATGGCAGCAGATTGGCATTTTGCGCCATTTCAACATCCCATTTCTCACACACTTGTCCAGTTTCCTTTCAGCATTCACTGGTCCACATTTCAAGATCCACATTCAACTCTCCTGTGGAGCTGATGGAACAGTGAGGACTACCTGTTGATAGTTAGTACACTGCTTGAAATGTCCAGCAGTGAGATAATTGCATTCGTACTGCCTTTCATGACTTAACGTCCACATAGTCGTAGTCATAGCAGAAGTCTGCAGCAGTGTCTGGGTCAGTTTGGCTGTTCTCCACATGTTAAATTGTTGACCATCAGATGAAAACATTGAAAAGCAGGGTGGATAGCTGAAGAAAAGTGCTGACAACATGGATTACAGTTTTAACCAGCCAGGAAGACTCTCCTGTCTCTTACGGTCTCGAGCGGGGTTTTAGAAACCGTTCAAAACTGGCCAGTTTTCGTGGTTTTTAATGAAACTGGTCTGATTCGGTTTAGGTATATAACTGGTTTTCAGTGAAAAAGTGAATCTAACATTGTAACAAAACCAGCTAGCCAGATGGTTTTTTACCCCACTGAAAACTGGTCTGGGTCCAGTTTAAACCCTGGTCTCAAGACACTATAAAGTAGGAAGGTCACCATTGCATCGTGAAGTAAATCAAATCTTTTGTGCCTTTGGTGGTGTTACTTTCTCAGTTCCAGGCACTGCCACAATACAAGCTGAATTTTCACTCTCTCAAAGTTTCAAGCTAGACACCATTGCAACTCAGAGAGAGATGAGCCCCCTTGATGCTTTGTTTCTCCTTCTCCTGATTGTTTCTACTGGGACTCCAGAGATGCAAGCTTTTCGTATTGTAAGAAGTCATGAGGCTGTTAGGACACACATATCCATTGCCACTCTCGACAGCTGTAAGAAAAGTTGTGGTAATCTTACCATCAGTTATCCCTTCGGCATCGACGCCGGTTGCTACCGTAACCCTGATTTGAAGCTCATCTGTAATGAAACCGCTCTGCCCCCCCCAGGCTCTTCCTCAGTGACGGTACAACAGAGGTTGTTAGCAGCATTGATTTTCTTGATCGTGAGTCTTACTCTAATGCATTCAAAAGTATCAGCGTTGGCTTCTCCCGCATCATTCCTATGAGGCCTGGAATCAATAGTTACAGCATATCCTTGAGAGCCCCAGGGAGATCTTTTGTCCTTGAGTACACCCAACTAAACATCACGGGTTGTGACCTGGACGTGTATATGGTCAATCAAGACAAAGATATGATCAGGCCATTCTGCACCATGACTTGTCCCAACAGAGAAATCACAGACAGCATGACTAGGCAGAATTGCAATGGGAACGGTTGTTGTTCCATCATTCTTGAGACACTCACACACGAATTTGAGATCAGATTTGTTCGTCACACGCAAGCCAATCTCGAGCCGCACCATAACAGAAGCTCGCTGTGGGACAAAATAAATGCAACCACTGATTCTGCCAGGTTTGCATGGAGCATCATGGATCCAAGACCTGCCTGTGTCAGTGAGCATAGCTTCTCTGTGATAGTCAACTCAACATATGATTGCATTGGTTACCGTTGTGCATGCTCGAAGGGCCTTGAAGGCAACCCATATATTCAAAATGGTTGCGAAGGTCTCCTCTCTCCTTCCTCTTCTCATTTTTATACTGCACCTAGTTTCCTCAGGCTTGTTCCTATAATATATATATTTCTTTTGATATAATTTGTTGATATCATACACCAGTTGAAGTATAGAGGTATATAGTTTTGCATATGGACCCTATTCAATCGAAATCCTAAGCAGTTTATCAAGTTTAGTTATCTGCACTCGTAGTTAATACTCCCTCTATACTCCTAATTCAAGTCGTTTTGAACATTGTTTTGGTCAAACATTGAAGGGATAAATCTAGACAACCCCTCAACTATGAGAGTGGGTGCACTTTACCTCTCAACCTTTAAAACCGGATACTTAACCCCCAGAAGTATTGAAAACCGTTTAAATAACCCTCTGAGCGGTTTTAGAGGTGGTTTTACTGTTTATGGGCCCACACGTCAGTTTGAAATAATTCTATTTTAACCCTCAACCATAATGGTGGTCTACTTCATCCTTCAAACATAAAAATCAGATTTTAACCTCATAAAGTATTGCAAATTATTTAGACAACACAGGGATTATTTAGACAGATTTTAATACTTTAGAGGGTTAAAAGTCCAATTTTTAAAGTTTGGGGTGTGAAGTAGACTTTGAGGGGGGTGAAAGACTTCTTTCAAATTGACATGTGGGCCCGTAAACAGTAAAACCACCTCTAAAACCGCTCAGGGGGTTATTTAAACGGTTTTTAATACTTCGGAGGGTTAAGTATCTGGTTTTAAAGGTTGGGAGGTGAAGTGCACCCACCATCATAATAGTTGAGGGGGTTGTCCAGACTTATCCCAACATTGAAAATATAAATTACAAATATTTTTAAGTTGTTAAGTTTAGAAATATAAAAATCATATGACTAGATTTGGTTTAAAAAATAATTTCATAAAAATATATAGATGCCACCTTTCAATAAATATTTTTATAAAAAATAAAGTCAAAGTTATGTTTTGGAGACCATGTTGTTGTCAAAAACGACGGAGTATTCACTTTCTATATTTGCCTTGCAGAGATTATGGTTTTTTAATCCATGATTTCCTGATCCACATACTATTCATTTGCAGACGTTGATGAGTGCCTTGGACCAAATGTTTGTAACGGGATCTGTCGCAACCTAATTGGAAGCTTTGTATGTAATCAGTGCCCCCACAAGACAGAATATGACCCAGTAAAATTGCAGTGTACTTTAGTAAGACAACAAAACCTTCTCTTAGGTAATGTTATGTCATTTTCATTTCAGTTTAAATAAGAGAATGGAAGAAACATTAACAAGCCTTTACAACTGTAGGTATTATCATTGGGCTAAGCGGCGGTTTTGGCATTTTACTTGTCGGCTTAATAGGAATAATTCTCATCCGTCGATGGAACCATAACATCCAGAAACAACTACGAAAGAAATATTTTCAAAAAAATCAAGGCCTCCTCTTACAACAATTGATATCTTCTGATGAAAATGCAAGTGATAAAACTACAATTTTCTCTTTAGAAGAGCTGGAGAAGAACAAATGGTTTTGATCCAACCCGGCTTCTCGGTCGTGGCGGTCATGGGATGGTTTACAAAGGTATCTTATCAGACCAGTGTGTTGTGGCAACAAAAAGGTCCAGAGACATTGTGGAAAATGAGATCAGCCAGTTCATTAATGAGGTTGCAATTCTCTCTCAAATAAATCATCGAAACATTGTAAAGCTATTTGGCTGTTGTCTTGAAACAGAGGTACCACTACTGGTATATGACTTTAATCCCAACGGTTCATTATTTGGAATTATACATTCCAGCTCAAGTAGTGGTTTCTCTTTGTCATGGGATGACTGTCTGAGGATTACCCCAGAAACTGCGGGAGCTCTCTGTTATCTGCACTCTGCAGCTTCTGTATCTGTCTTTCACCGCGATGTGAAGTCATCTAATATACTGCTTGATTCTAACTACACCGCTAAAGTTGCAGACTTTGGAGCTTCTAGATTAGTTCCTATTGATCAAACTCATGTGGTTACAAATGTACAAGGGACATTTGGATACTTAGATCTAGAGTATTACCATACTGGACAGTTGAATGAGAAAAGTGATGTATACAGTTTCGGTGTGGTGCTTGTAGAGCTACTTCTGAGAAGGGAGCCTGTTTTCACAAATGAGGATGGATCAAAGCAAAACTTGTCCAATTACTTCCTTTGGGAGATAAAATCAAGGCCAATTAAAGATGTAGTGGCTTCTCAGATATGTGAAGAAGCAACTGAGGAGGAGATTACTAGTGTTGCCTCCCTTGCAGAGATCTGTCTGAGGCTTCGTAGTGATGAGAGGCCTACTATGAAGCAAATCGAGATAAATCTACAGCTCTTACAGATGAAAAGGCCAAACTCGTCATGCCAAATTGCTCCAAAAAACAATGCTGAAGAGATGCAACCGTTGTTGTTTTCTAGTGCTGAACCTAGATGTGATCCACTGGCTAATTCTTTCAATGGAAGATCTAATTCAAAGTCCCAAATCAGTCAACACTGTTTTAGCTTGGAGAAGGAATTTCTATCATCTCTTGATGCTCCACGCTAAGGTTCAATTTGCAGTATTGTAGAATTCTACGAGAACAACTTCACAGGAACATTATGTAAGAGTCCTTTTACGGTAGACGCAAGACTCCTCTTACCTCATTGGAGGTAAGATAACAAATCAATTTGAATCGTTGATTTTAGGAGAGATGATTAAATAGAAACTAATTTTCTTTTAATTATTAGTTGTGCCAGTGCATGCATGATTTATGGTGTACATGTCATGGAGTCATCAACGCCAGGTTGTTGTCTTGTCTTCCATGACATGGCGATGATGGCTTATCATGTATCTTGTAACGTTTTTCAATTCACATAGCACATATAGTAACAGCACCACGGCACATGGTAATTTTTTTTTATGTATGCAACGTTTTTCAATTCACATAGCACATATACTCACATAATTATTTTTTTACTATGTGAAGTTGTATCAATATTTTTTGTTAACTGGATAGTCATGCATGTTGCATGGTAAAAATTGTTCATGCCACGTTCTTTTGCTCTGGTAGCAATAGATTAATTTCATTTAGTAGCAGTCACGCGCGATTTACTGCATGCGCAATTTATGGTATGCATGCAGAGTATACACGCTAGCATGGATTTGTTCCCCAACAAAAAATCCTTTCCAAAAGAAAAACTATAAATTGTACTAATAATTACAGGTCTCCTATTACTTCTTAGGAGGCAATAGATCAGCTTGTCTCTCGAGATCTGGTTAAAACGGACGGTCTACAATGATTTGGGACTACCTTAAAATCTGTCTTATATAATATGAAACATTACACTTTTTTTAGATATAGGTACGAAGCAATATGCAGTACATATTTTCTGTTCACGGTGGATTTATAGATCTGTAATTTGTAAATATTTGTCAACTACGGCTTAGCATTCATCCACTATGCTATGCATACTTGTTTATCTATTTACTGTTTGGGCATCTTGGCTAAATTCAGTTATTTGTGTAAGTAAAATATGCACATATTTGCATGTCGAAATAATAATAGCTTGAGTGTTTGTGTTTTTGCACACAAGTTGCTGTTCTTCATCAAGGGGAACAAAGTTGCAGCCAAGAAAAAAAAACATGAAGACACTTGATTTGCAATATATGAGAGCTAAAGATGCTGATAGCTCGTTTGTTCAAGAACAGACAAGCCAAAGATGCTACAATTTAGAGGCTGGAGTAAAAGTTCATATCATCTACTGAAGTGCCCCAATAAAAGCTCGTACGAAGTACTTCTCAATCTTTGTACGAATAGTCATTTATTTTGAGATGGAAGTAGTTGTCAAGCCCGAGTGTTTGAATTTTCCTTTTGAACATCTACACCTGAACCTTGTTTTGATGTCTCAAATTTTTAAGTCATTTATAAAATATTCGATGTTATCACTATAATGTCGTACAAAAGATCCAAATTGATTGAATCCTTTCCTCGACCCTATGCAAGCAACATATACTTGCACCGAGCTTTCGTTTTGTACTATACTGTCTTCTGATGAACAAACTTTACCGTTGTCAAAAGAACATTGAGACCCAACTGCAAAGTCCCATACATGAAGCTCTCGCTCCCTTCCAAACTTTCCCTTTTTACCATGGCATAACACTCAATTTCATCCCTGAACTATCTTCAAAAGCTCAATTCAACTCTAAACTTTGAAAAGATCCAATTCAGTTTCTAAACTTTAGTTAAAGGTTTAATTTAATCTCTGATCCAATGTGGCTACCCACATAGCATGGCACATCAGAACGTGGCATTTCACGACAGCTTCAATTTTGAATTTCAAATTTTAAATAAATTTCTCTTAAATCGTAACTCTATTTTTAGATCCATTTGAATTTCTTAGAATTAATACAACATTTTTTTAATGTTTGGATTGTGTTAAGAATCAGATATGAAAATTTTATATCCCACATGAATATATTTTGGTACTTTAAAATTTGAAAACCTCAAAAACATTAATTTTTGAAATTTTCTATTGCATTAAGAAAATGGTATTTCCTACATTTGAATTACGTTGAATCTATTTGTTAAAATATAAAGCAGTACATGAAAATGTCAAAAACATAAAATATTTACAATGATCAAATTTGAACATTTTTTATACATAAAAATATTGAATTTTAAAATACAAAAAGAAAATATAACCCTATAGGATTTTTTTTGTTGCTTTAATTATAAGACGCACAATAGTTCAAACGGATATAAAAATAGTTACGGTTTGAGAGAAAAGTATACTTAAAAATCATAATCTAAAATTAATGTTGATGTGGCACGATAAATATTGATGTGGCATGCCACATAAGCAGCAAATATTGATGTGACATGCCACTTATGCAACCATATCAGATTAAAGATAAAACTGAATCTCGAATCAAAGTTTAAAGACACAATTGGATACTTTATGGACCAAATTGAACTTTCAATTATAGTTCACGAATGAAGTTGAGTATTATCCCTTTTCCCATCGACGGATATATCTCATCACACGCTTCACTGCACCATCATAAATCTTAATAACTCCCACGCAGAGAATCTCTGATGCCGTCACGAAAAAGGTGGAGGAGGTTTCTTTCTTGCAAGTCCTCAGCTCCCAGCGACGAGCAGTCGCACAATAACTGGGAACACTTTATGAGGTCCTTCAACCCAAAGACATTACAGCACAGACGAGAACAGCAGCGAGAAGCAAGAAAATGTTTACCAACAAACAGAATGATTGCAGTGATGCATGGTTACTGGGTAACCTTGCACACAACCAAAAACAAATAAACCTCCTGCTACTCAAGAAAACAAACAATACAAGCATGCAGAAGGGCAGTGAAGACCTATCCGACCAATGTATCTGCAACAGCCATGGTATATTTCTGAATAAATCATTTTAAATGGTTGCATATGCTCCAGACTGGTGAATATCAAGCAAACAAGTTACAGTTATCTTCACAACATAAGTTGTGTATTCAAGGCTTCATTCGAGGTTCATAGTACTGAAATCATGATATCATAACATCCATTGCTCATGTTTCTCTTATTAGGAAGGCCAAACAAAACACAACAATAAATCATGGGAGTTCAAACATTATTTAGCATTAAGGGATTCTCCAGCCTTGGCAAGCTCCTCGAGCTTCTTATCAATCTGTGCTTCCGTCAATCCATTCAAGTTCACACATCTCTCCACACCCATATCTGACCAGTTGATAAAAAGCAGTGGGGTAAGGGGAAATTATATATCCCGATTACTAATAACAGTCATTCAGGGAGACTGATATCGATGATACAGGAAACACGTCATCTTTATAAAAGAATCCATGAGTCAAATAGTAAGTGTTGTCCATACATTGTCTGAAGCTTTATCACACTATGTTCAAATATAATATTTACAGAAATTTCATGGTAATACAACTTCAAAATGCAAATTTTGTTATATAGAGAGCACAACACATGCCCCAATACACATTATTATGTATAAATTATGACATGATAATGATAGTTGAATCCCGTCTCCACGTATTTCCCTTGTAAGTTGGTTGCTTCTCATAATCAAGTACTATCTCCGTCCCAAAATAAGTGTTCATTTGGATTTCGTACTATCTAGCTTTGACCAACGATTTTTATAGATTTAGTTAACTTTAAAAACCTAGTATTTGTACTTTTAAATTCTTCATAAGAAATACTTTCATAAAATATATTTTATATGTATTAAAAATAATTTATATTTATAGCAATCATTGGTCAAAAATAAGTTTGACTAAACCCAAATGAACACTTATTTTGGGACGGAGGGAGTAATTAATTCTGCTTTAATATGTAACCAAATATTTTGTTGAGTGGTAGGTAGTAAAAACAAATTCTAAATGTTAAAGTACACCCCTCCATATTGTATAGGATATTGCACATTGTGTCCCAGTCCATGACCCTATTCCTCAACCCTATTGACCCAAGAATCTAGTGAATTTTGGGTGCCAAAGCTAATTAGCTGCATCCAAGCCATCCATAATTAATAACAGCATATTAAGTTATTGATATCTATTTCCAGTTCCCTATATATGTTTTAGTGGACACCAGTGGCTAATGAAGCTTAAGAGGTAGTACAGGATATATAAACTTCTGCTGATGCCACAAACTGAGCTTAGCTCATTCTGGTTAACAAAGGATAAGTGTTCTGGAAATCTTAGAATGGATATGATCACTAAACTAATCAGACCACTCTCCAATCTATTTCAGGGGAAGCCTGGATTAGAACATACAAAATCATTCCACTAAGCTGATGCCAGCTTTCCATCTAATAGTTTCTCATCTGCTCGCATGTCTCCGTCTCACATATCTAGCATATGATTAAGTTAACATCTGGCCCAGAACCCCGAATTGTATATTGTACTCAAGCACCGTTGCTTCAACCCAGCAATTCCACCATTCTCAAAATAAGTTGAATTTTGAATAATAGGTAACCTTGATCCCTGGAATTCTAATAGTTTTCTCATAGCAATTTCTCACTATTGAGTCAGGAAGGAACCCAAACTAAGCTTGAATTTCGTAGCCCAACAGTGAGTTGCAAGTAAATTAGGTTTGTGACTTATAAACTAGGATAAAATCCAATTTACTCCCCAAAAGAATAGCCAAAGTCCAAATAACCCTCTAAGCTATATTTTGGTTCATTTTACGCCGCTAAAACGTGATCTTAGGTCAATTTAACCCCTCATACAATTTGTCCTTTTTGTTTTCAATAGACAAATATAATCTTGAGATCAAATTTTACGAGATGATAAAGCACATCACATCATAACACATATTTAAAAATAACTATAAATTTTTTATCATTATTTTTATAGGAAAAGACATTTAATAGTAAATTAATCTTTGGGATTCAAATCTATATGCAAAATAATGGTAAAAAATTCTAAGATACATTTTTCTAAGGTGTTATGATGTGCTTTGTCATATTATAAAGTTTTATCTTAAGATTACAATTGTGTACAGAGAATTAAAAAAGAAAAATTGTATGAGAGGACATTTGACCCAAAATCATGTTTTGGTGGGGTAAAATAAACTAAAATATAGTTTAGGGAGTTATTTAGACTTCGACTATACTTAAAGGAAGTAAATTGGACTTTATCCTATAAACTATAAATTGTTGTTCATATGCTAACAAGTAGCCAAATCTACCAAGCAATCATGTGTCATAGTGCCTATCAATCCAGTCCTGCCTTAATTTAGTACAATACATGTGTCGAAGTTGGGTCATTGACATTGACATTAGCCTATCTCTACTACACTAAACATGCGACTTGGTGGTGGCCGGTCATCATCCGCATTCGTTTGAGTGCGCCGACAGGTGGGCCTAGGAACTCCCTAACCTGTGTGTAGCTTCTCCGCCGCTTCGTTCTCCGGCGCTGCCCACCACGAATGAGTTCTCTCGGCAGGATCCCGATCCCCAGCCACGCCTACGCCCCTCGTGCAGCTCTCTAGTAAGAGGAAGACACCGATGGATGAGGCCGAACCTGCTGAAGTGTCAAGACCTGCCGCCAGAGCTCACACATTGCTTGATGCTGCTCCCGGACGTCACTGACCTGCTGATCCCGGCCCATGGCTTGCCGATTGAGGTGCTTCCTCCCGCAACCTAGGTGACCGAGGGCGACATCGCCATGGACGCCATGGGCCCCAAGAAGGTGACCAAGCCAAGAGAGAGCAATATGAAGCTGCTGCTTGTTCCGACGCAACTGTCAATGTTGCTTCCGGCGGCAAGCCCATGAAGAAGAAAAAGAAGCAGCTTTCCAACATCGATGGTGGCACGGCCCCCAAGGCTCTCTCCGCTGCCGACAGCAGCCAGTCCGCCACATTCCCGCTCCCTAAGGTGGTGGCCTAATGGGGAATCTGGACGGGCTTCACTTGAAGCAGGTAGTATTGGACCTCCCACTCGTTTCTTTCCATCATGCTGAATGTCGCTTCTCTGCTGATGTCTAGGGCTCACCCCGATCTACATTAGGAGGCGTTTGAAAATTTTTAGACAAAACTTAGGGTGCTTCACAACTATTCACCGGCGACATGCTCCCTAGCGTGGTTGCGCTGTGGCCCGAGATTTTTCAGTTGGGATCGCAATGGCTGGTGGTGCTCAATCCAAGTATGAGAAATACTCTATAATTGTTGTCTCCAGCTCCAATCTGGCCTCGTAAGCTTGCTTCATGGGATAGGTTCACCATGGGAGTGAACACGCTGAGGGGTAGGACATTGGCAGAGGGTCCTGTGCGACTCTACGGAGGGGCAGGAATTCTGCTTAGGATCATGGTCCCGTGCGATTCTGAAGGCATCACCTCTGCCCAGGAAAGTTTGGTCATTTCAATGATGCATGTAGGAGTATTGTTCTACTGCCATTTTAGTGATGCTGCTGTTGTCTTTGATTTACTCTGTCTTGTCTGCATAAAGTGCAAATCCTGATTGTCAGTCCTTGATTAAGTAAACCTGTGTATGCTTCTGATATTGTGACGGTCAATGAAATGAGAGATTTTCAAAAGCACTGAGCCTCCTGATCTTATACCGATTTTTTTGTTCTTATTGTCTACACTATTAAGGATTTCACTTGTATCTGTTTACCACGCATGAATCTGTTTATAATTTGTCTTGCATTTATAACTGCTCTATCTTTTCCACAATAGCAATGATCCATTGATTAGCACTTTGCAGGAGTCACTTTAAGCTCTCCACATAATTCCTAAATATGTTTGTTTGAAAGGTCTTCATACAATTCTGGAAAGGAATATCTGAATTTTATTGGTAAAGTAGCTGAGTGATGATGCGTTGCAACAGGGAGAAATACAAATGTCACAACACTGTAGTTCATTTGCTAAGAAAATATAATACAATACGATACATCTATCCATAAATGTTCAACTATCTCAAAGACATCAATCATACTTTGATATGGTGTGAATCAGGTTTGTTATCATATCAATCATGAATCAGCAGTGCAGTGCCCAGATTTGTCCATGGGATAATATAGCAATTATTTTCTGCCTGGTGTTCATTTGGACATGGAGAGCTAGTGAGGTTTAGACCGACAGTATTGTTAGATTGTTGCTTTAGCAGATGATGTGATTTTCCGTAGCGAAGCACAGGCATAGCGCTAGTATGGCTTATAGTTCCGATTTCATGGTATATGCGTCAATACATCAACTGCAAGTTGTGAGACAGTTGTGCAATTAAACCATAAATTCTATATGGAATTGGAGAAGTAGCTGAGAACCAAAACCAAAATCAAACCATTACAATGTTGCAACGTGAGACAGTTGTGCAATTAAACCATAAAGTCTATATGGAATTGGAGAAGTAGCTGAGAACCAAAACAAAAATCAAACCATTACAATGTTGCAACGAAGGAATATATTGACCAGGAGCACAAGCATGAGGGTTGTCTACTCTACCATGGAACTGATAATCACCTACTGCTGCACGTGGTTCCACCATAATTGAGTTCATCTTATCGCAATGTTGTTACATAACCATATTTACTGCCCAGGAAAGCTACTAAATAGCCTCACAGCTTTCTATTTCCTAAATTTTGGATGGTTGCTAGTTGACTACGATACAGAAAAATGATGCGTACAATCCTTTCCCGAAATATCCAACCTCAAAAACTCATCTACCTCAAACGCACGTCATTCCTGCATCAACAAGGGGAGATATCCCAGGACATGATCTGACAGGGCAGATAAAACCAGCACCAATTGCTAGCAAGGAGGCAAAGCTTTCCGGATGAACCCAGTTAAATCAGATCTCGAGACGGCGGGGGTAGGAAGGGGAGGAGAATGGAGGGGGCTTGTACCGTAGCGCGCCCAGAGCTGGGGCTGGACGCCAGAGCACTCGCGGATGAGAAAGGGTAGCGAAGGGTTCCGCGCCTTGATGTCCGCGTAGTTCTTCTTCACGAACTCACTGCAGGGAAAACCAGATCGCCGACGGCCGCCGCGTGAGGCGATGCAGATTCGGAGAGGAAATCGAATGGCGGGGGTGAGGCTGGTACCGGGCTGGGGCGCTGGCGGGGGAGGACTGGCAGAGGAGGACGCGGACCTCCTTCACGCTTCGGGACAAGTTCGGTCGCCACGCCATCGCCGCCGACTGCTCGCTTCTCGTCGCCGGCGAGTGCCTCGGTGAGTTGGGGGCCGGGGAAATTCGGATCGAGCGGTGGGACGGGCCGGGCCGTCAAGTTGCGGTTTGGACAGGATCCACGCCGTCCGATATGCCTCTATTAGCAAAACGGCTAGGGGCTTCCGTTGGAACACAGGATTTTTTTTTTCTGCGTTTTTCTGTGAAGTTAAATTAATTTCTATAAAATTTTATAACAGTTTTATGAAATTTCTGTGTTTTAAAGAAGGCTTAAATCTCACTTTGGTCTCCTTTGAACGGAGAAAATTTTCTTATTTTCTGTATTATTTCTGTGAAAATAAATTAATTACTATAAAAAATTTATATAATTTTTACGAAAATCCTGCATTTCAAATGAAGGCTTTTATTTCGAAGCGTCTGTCCTCATCCCCTTCTACTACAGTTGAGAGGAGGCGAACGCGGGCGTTCCGCGCCTATTTCCTCCGTGTTCTCCGGGCATTTTGGTGGCTGTTCCGGCGCCGGAGAGTACGGGGAACCAGAATTGAAACGACCGTGGATTTATTTCTAGTTAGCCTAGTAGATGTAGGTGAGGTTTTCCGCTGGCAGTTCCAAATGAGCTAGACGGTTTTGCTTCCTCCACATGATAGTCAGCATCTTCACCCTTCTTGGATGGAGCTCCGGATATGTTTCCTGTGAGATTTTATATATCAACTTTCAAGTGGGAATTTATTTTCTTTTTTATAAGATATTTTGCTGTGTTTTCCACAGATCTGTCGTCCCGATGTGTGGGTTCTTGCTCTTCATTGATTTGAATCTGCTGCTGACACGAGAGGTATCAGATTTTCATCGTCGGATTGAAGTTATGGCCAGTGGCGGTTGTATCACCCGCACGTTCAACGATCTCCTACGCGTTCTTTTATGGATCATGCTACTCGTGGCATTTCTAAAATTTGATGATGCTTTGTCCATCTGGGGTTCGGCTTCAAGCTTCTTCGTGCAGGTTCGAAGGGCAGAGGCATCAATATTTTGTAGCTCAGGCCGTGTTCTTCAGTGTAATTTTATTTTCTTTCAAGGGCTCCTCTGCAAAGGGATAGATGTAACTACCTAATTCAGGGGTGTTCCATGGGCCGTAAGGGTTGTGGCCACGCAAAGAGCCCCCACAATTATAGGGCTTTAAATTTTATGGAAAAAATTGTAGAAAAATGAAAAAAAATTCTTGTGTTTCAAAGGAGACCTAAGATAAAGCAAATAATTAAGAAAATTGACACTAAAATTTTAGGTCCCGTTTATTATTTCATATAGGGCCTCTAAATTCTCCAGGACGCCCCCTCTTAATTATATTTAATAAATCCAATCCTTTTTCTCAAAAATAAAAGCAAAATTGGTTTTTTTAAAAAACTAAAAGTTATACTCGTACTTTTAAAATATTGATACCGTTGACTTCTAACGATAACACTAATCATTTATCTTATTCAAAAAATTTCAATTGTGTAAAATTAATAGTCGTGTTTCAAATTCCGCTAATAATAAAATCAAATCATAACAAAATATATTATATTTATCATATTTTTTGAATAAGTAGTTTATGTTAAAAGTTAACAGCGTTAATAATTAAAATCGGAAGAAATTGTCACATCCCAAATCTCAAGTTAAAAAAAAAAAGAAGAAGAAGAGAGTTTTAATTTTTTTTTCTTGACGACCTATTAGGCCATCTTTTACAATTATTGTTTTTCCTTAAAAGGAACTAAAAGAAAATTTGAAGTTAAATATCTAGAAGTTAAAAATTTGAAATATAAAATGTGAAGTGGGCAAGTTTTTGAGCTTTTCTTTCTCTTTTCGAATTTTGCTATTTTTGGAGTTTGAGTTCTCCCAAAAATCCCAAGCCATAAAAATATAAAAATAAAACTAGGAAAGTATAATAGAAATTGAGAGCGAAAATTTGATTTTTATTAGTGGGCCGAAATTGACTTCGGTCGGCCCACCTTCTTTTCCTCCTCGGCCCAGCCCGTTCCTCGCCTCTGTCGTCTTCTTCCTCAACGCGCTGCGCGCGACGGCCGATGGGGTAGGCCGAACTCTGCTGGCCGCGCCGGTGTGCCGCACTCTTAGAGGGCGGTGACGGTGCCGCACCTCCGTCAGTTCACGGCCCCTCTGCCGCTCGAGAAGGAAGAAGTGACGCCGTGAACACCGGAGAGCGGCGACTTGTCGCGGCGCGGTTGAAGCCCGAGCGCCGCTCTGCCGACCAATTGACCTGCACAGACCGTACGTTGGCTGCACGCGGAGCCGCCACGATGCCAGACCAGCCACGCAGCTGCCGAAACCGTCCAAGGTTTACCGCCCGACTGTTCCAACTCACTGCCGCGCCGAGCTCACCCCCCCCCCCCCACCGATTCTAAAATCAATTTCCTCCCTGCTTGCGCATCCCTTTCGCTCCATCACATCCCAGAGCTCGTCCACGACCTCGCCCTCACTGGAGTTGCCCTCCACCACCGTCAATTTTGTGATTCCTCCGAGTTCGGCCGCCGCCATTCCTCTCCGGTGAGCACCACCTCTCCGGCCGCCGTCTTTCGATTCCTCGCGTTGGTAGCATTACTAACTCCTTAGGAAACTAACCGAGCACGAGGGAGGGGTAGCGGTAGCGCCGTTTAGTCGGTCCACGTAAGCCTCCGCCGCGCGCCGCGCCACCACGTCGCCGGCCGTCGTGCCGTGGTGTTCCGACGAGGTCATACGCGTCACAGCCGTCGAGAGGATGCGGTGAAGCTTTTCGAACGGGTGCTGCGCGGCCTCTTGCTCTGCAGCGCCGGAAACGCGATGTGTGCTCGGTTGTGCCGGAACGCGCCCAGGAACGCCGGAGCGCGTCCAGAACGCGTCCGGAGCGCGCACTGGCACGCCGCGTTCTCGTTGCAGGCATAACCAAATGCTAACGTCAACCACACCATCGCGTAGAGCTCAACACGAGGGTTCCAGAACACTAGTTGTTGCCTCAAGATTCGTGATCAAGTAACCGAGAACGCGAACCAAAGTCGGGAGCACGCCCGGTGTCGCCGGGAGCGCAGAAAACCCCGAATTTCCCGTGATCCTCGGACTTTCCCGTGATCCCCGAACTTTCCCAAAAACCCGAATTTCCCGTGAACCCCGGACTTTCCCGTGATCCCCGAACTTTCCGAAAACCCCGAATTTCCCGTGAACCCCGGACTTTCCCGTGATCCCCGAACTTTCCGAAAACCCCGAATTTCCCGTGAACCCCGGACTTTCCCGTGATCCCCGAACTTTCCGAAAACCCCGAATTTCCCGTGAACCCCGGACTTTCCCGTGATCCCCAAGCTTTCCTTGCTTCGCTACGGCGAAACCCCTTACCTACTTCTTGTTAGGACTTGCTGAGTACCTCTGTACTCACCCCTTCTGTTATTGCTACTTTTGCTCAGAAGACGAGGATGATGAAGAAGATGCTGACTATGAAGAGTA
>BCLH01002367.1:0-24345 GCA_001602315.1 Zoysia pacifica | reverse complement strand
ACACACAATGATATTTTTTATTTGATTACTGTATCAATTTTAATTGATTGCTATTAGATATCAATCCTTTACATCCATGGTATCCAACTTAGATGAATGATCATGGAAATATCCACGAAAATGAAAGGGACTCCATTCATATACTTAACCATGCAGTGCAAACTAACATCATAAAATTAGCTTCCAAATCATGAGAATGAAAATTAAAAGTATACTTGATCAGGCACAAGAGACCATCGCTCAAGCGTAAAAACTTGATCGCTCAAGCGTAGAAAATACATTTGCATTGATTGAAGAAGCAGTGGAGAGATGGTTCTGGTATGCGTGCGATTTCTATTGGGTAGTGAATCATACAGTTTTTAGTATTAAGTAGATTTACCATTGATAAATTCTATTCAACTTAATTTTGTTTGTCTACCAACTCTATTATTTGTGATATAAATAAAAACTGTATTATCTGTTATATCAATAGGCATGCTGCAGAGCCTTATGAGTTGATCATTGCAGTAGCGTTGGCACATTTGTTCGCCGCAGAGGCTTATTATAGTAGTGTAAAATCATCTTCATGTATGTATTACATGACTCACATAAAGGGAAAATTTTAACTAAGTCGTTTATGACAATCCTCTTGTTCGCTCCTTTTTTTTTTGGCAAAAGTGATAACTCCTTTTGCTTTCCTTCCAAATAACGGACATGCATTCTTGCCACTTGTGATAAGGGGGAATGGCTAGTTATTCGATAGGAGGAAATATTAATGGCAAATATTTTCTTCTTGGGTTAGTAATAAAGACAAGGACAAGTAAAATGGTCACCAGAAGGCGTTGATAGAGAGAAAGAAGCTCATCGTGTGTCGTACATTATCAGTCAATAAATTTGTAAGCGTATAACACATCATGTTGCAAACATTTTACACAAAAATTATAAAAATTAGGAACGCCATACCTTGAAAATGTAACATTCTCTGCAGTCTTAAGTACAAAAATGACCAAAGACATACATTAGAAAAACCCGTGAAGTCGGCCTGCAACTGAAAGCAGTCAAGCATATAGTATAGTACATAGTATATAACAGATAGCATAATAAAAAAATTTGACAAAATTAATTATCAGGGAAATTGTTTCATCCACTGGTTAAGTAGGAGCCAATGCCATATGCGACAGCATAAGGAGCATATGCCTCTACGTACTCCGCTGCAAGCTGTAATATGACCGTGAGTGCCAATTTTCATGTGGTTCCAAAATCTCTTCCTGGCCAGTTCTTACCAGAAAAGCTATGGAAGTTGTCCATTTACCATGGTGTTTAGTGAAGTTGCTAAAATATTTTCCCTGAGATGCCACCAATTTCCAAACTGGATACCACTTATCACTAGCGTTACAATAAACTATCGGCAGTGGGTAGAGCCATAGAAGTCCTAGAGGAAGAGCGCACAAATATATGGGCACGTCAGAGAAGAGTAGACTTATGTATATTTAGGGTAAGCACATATAAAGCATAGCAATCAGAAAGAAATTAAAATAAGGTACAGGCTATATATATGTTTTTTTTTTTCAGAATCAAGATGTATATATGGTTGCAGAGTTCATCTGAAGCATTGTGTTTAATCTCTGGAAACGTTGAGCAACTTGGGCTGATGGAGTCACTCGACTTAAGTGAGAGGCGAAACCAGAGGAAAAATGTTGAAGATGCAACACTTAATTTGGGGGCAATAGGATTGCATAATTAAATGAATGGTGAAATTTTATCGCTATAGTGTACTATTAGATGACAATAAATTTTTCTCCACTGATCTTTATTAAATCACAATATATAGTCATCATGTTAGTTATGATTGTGGCAGTAGGCGCTTGCTCCTTCCCTTAACAATTTAACAATTATTAATGCTGGAGATCAGCTTAGTATATACTTCTTCTGTTTTTAAATTGTTATTGTTAGGACAATAGATCTACCTTAATTTTTAAATTAAATTTTTGTTTTAATGACAACAATTGATAAACTGAGGAAATATTTTGATTTGGTTAGAACATGCCTGCCCCAAGTTCAAACACACATTATTCTTTTAATGATTGGGCTTGAATAATTCAATCTAAGGTAAAGCCTGCTGCTCTAGCTAGAGAGCAAGGCCGAGACACTACACACATCATGATAGCCCCCAATTGTTCTTTGAGTTCAAGTTGTCCCTTTGCGAGTGGGGATGCGAGTGGGGATGCAAGTGGGTACTAATGGGTAATTGTGGGTCTACTCTTTAGTTCATTTGCTCTGTTCGCAACAATAGACGGTGAGATATTTTTTGTTCATTTGAAGAAATTTTGGGCCGATCCACTGACACACAAAAAAGAAAAACTTACATCCCTATGTACACAAGAATATTATGGGTTCCTGCTGTGTTGTCATCAGAGTCTCAATGCACGAACCAATAATAGCTGTGATATACATCAGATATAGAGATATTTTGATAGTGCACGACCAATAACCCACTTATGCCTTGTAGACTTGTAGTAGAACCAACTCGCTTAATAAAAAGCCTGGACAGGCGACCAGAGACGCAGCTTCCTCTAACCTCAGGGCAAGCTAGATGCGTTGTGCATGGCCTGAAAAGCCTAGTACCCTTCCTCAAGTCTCCCATTCTCAACAATATTGGGTAGCTTCATGGTTTTGTCTTCCATGTTCCCAGTCTCCCAGACGCAGCTAGTAGAAGACTGCGGATACACAAGACAATTTATTGGTGTGCCAAGACAGATGCTTTATATATAATATTGTCCGTGGATCCATTGTCCAAGAAAATTTCCTTTATATTGGCGATCTCATTGAGTTGTTCTAGAAGAGCCCAAAGGTCTATTCTTTACAAAAAGCACGTGCATGTCAGACCATGGGTTGTTTTAGGAGAGATAATAAGCTGCTCAAAGATCCCAGCTGAATTCATTTCATTTTTCCAGGTAGACAGCCCGCCCAAGTAAAAACAGCAGAACTCAGAAAATGACAAAAACTTTTAAGGAATTTATTTTTCCATGAAGTAGTTTTATTGAATTATCAAATTATAATAAAGGACTGTGGCTGGTTGTAGCTTTGAAATTGGTTGGATGCCATCCACGAAAAGTTCCGTTAAGAGGCTAGACCCATTTCCAAAAACACAAATGTTAAAAGTATAATGTTGTCAATATTTTAAAACAAGAGAGAGTATACTCCATTTTTGAATAAAGAAAAAATGTTCTGGCCTACCTCCACACGATGAGATGCTTGAAATCTTTATCTGTTATTACATCATCACATCTCTAGGTTCAATGTCACAGTAATTAAATTAGCTTGTCTGTGATGTGTTGTTTCTTATGCAAAACAGGGACCATGACTTATCTCCATCCATTTTTTCACTCCGAAGTCCATGTAGAGACAAGAATAATGCAGGTAGGTAAAGAAACTGGTACTGTATCACTACTTACAAAACGAGCCTACGGTGTCACTCCAATTTTTTAACAGTATCGGCCACCAAAAAAATCCAACACTATAATCCCGAGAAGTCCTCCCGTGTTATGACCCGACACTAAGTATTTAGCTATTAGTATCGAGCATTGCTGACGTCATTACGACCAATGACACTGAATGATGGCTATAAAATAGTAGTGTCGGTCACTGCTGATGTCAGCATTGACCGACACTATTATAGTCGATAGTAGTATCGGTTACTGCTGACATCAGCATTGTCTGACACTATAATAATCGTATAAAAATCCAGGGGTTGCACACAAAAAATTTGTGGGCGTCCTTCTCTTGCTTTTCATCCCCCGCCCCTAGGCCCCAGCTCCTCTCTCTCGTTCCGCTGGCAAGCACCAAGCTGCCCTGCCGCGAGGCCTCTGGCCACGAGGTGCTCTGCCGCGAGCCCTGCGACTTCCCGCCGGCCGTCTACCAGTGAGGCACCGGCTCGCCCGCCTCAAGCCAAACAACCGCTCACAGTTGAGGCAGCGACAGTGGCCCCCTCGTGCCCCCTGCAGGGAGCCAGCGGCGGTCCTGACGGTCTAGCACCTAATCCCAACGCGCCTAAGTTATGACTCTTTCAACTACCTTCGTCTTATCTACAAGAAGCTTCCTCCCCAAATCCTAACCCTAGCTGTACTTGCAGCCATAGAAGGGGTAGGATGCCATTGATTTAGTCCCTTCAACTGTACTTACTTAAGATTCATTATATATTCCTCTTTTATTGATACCCACGTGAGATGACTATTATTTTGTTATCCCAGCAGAACATCAATATTTAATTTTTTTTGCATAATGAATTGTTTATTCTAAAATTCAGGGATAATATATTGGATGGAACAGTTTTTTGCTCAAAAACTGACAAGTGCCAACTACAACCCTGAAAAGCTTCAGGATAGGCTCAAGGTTATTAGGCTGAATAAGCAGCCTATCTATGATGATTGCCAAACATTAACGTTATCTTTTTATTTCAGTCACTGTGTATCAGCTTGTTGGCTCTATTAGCAGTTCATCTAGGTACAGACAGTGTTCACACATGACAGCTTATTGGCTCTATCAGCTTATTTCAGTCACTCTGTATATTAGAAAGTGTTCACAGAAGTTGTCATCCAGTTCATCTAGGTACAGAAAAAGCCATGCTTGATCTTGTCTTAATTTTAGACACTATGATAATTTAAAGTGTCTTGGTAATTTAGCAAATCTGAAACATTTTGATTTGTCAAGAAAATCTGAGACTTGTTATATTCTGAAGTGTTCTCTCACAGTTTCAAAACTCTTCAGGCTAAAAACTGCCAGGAACTCGGATATTGAGAAGCTGATATCTGCTTCATCAAGGACTGAGAATCTGGGGTTGAAAGAAGTTGTCATCCACTTCATCAAAGACTGAAAACCTGGGTTTGGGAGAAGCTGTCATCTAATTCATCAAGGTCTAGGTAAAGAAACAATCATACTTGATCTTATCCTCAAAATTTTAGGTGCTGTGACAATTTACAGTGTCTTGGTAATTTAGCAAATCTGAAACAATTTGCTTTATCAAGAAAATCTGAGACCATATCGGCTTGCCAAGTCCAAGTGGCGTGTGACATTTGGGGGCATGAGTCTTGCATGATCAAATTTGCTTTAAAATTTGCTTTACGATTAATGGGTCTTGCATGATCAAAATCAATTATTAGAACTACTGTTTTTCTGTATTGAACTTGGTCAAAAACTCTCTTCTGATAGAGACAATGCATTTGTGCTTTTTTCAGATTAGAAGTGATGACACCCTTGATCAATGAGAAAATTGACGTTACATCAGGTAGCTAGGGAGAATATTAGAAAACTCTGAAAGTTTATTAATTTGTGATGTTATCATTGTAAATTTATAAGATTCTTTTTTTATCATTTATAGCCATCCGATCATCTTCGATTAGTATATGATAAACTATTTATTTCCTGATTCTGGAGTATGTTTCTGATTAGCAAAGAAACTGCTAAAGGTTGTATTGCACTATTGTTAATTCAAATTAGAATAAATAAAGGCTGCTACAATTTGTGATTAATTTTTAGAATTGACCATTTTTTTGAGAAATTGATTTTTCTGGTAGTGCAGTGTGGGTATATCTCATGTGGATAATTTCAATGTCTTATTACTTTGCTGCACATAGGAGAATATTACACAGAGATTTGGACAACTACAAATTGGTGTGCTTGTTCTATTTCTAGAAACACAATATTTGTTGTTATATATATATATGCTTACTATATTTAAATGATGGACTTGTGAAATATTACACAGGAGAATATTGCACAGAGATTTGGACAACTACAAATTGCTGCATACTATTTCTATTGATGACATTTACAATTGCAAAATTATTTATACTAATCTTTTTTTAGATTGTATTTTTTCATTTATCATGGTTGTGATTGGATGTATTTTTCGCTTGCCTCTTTTGTTTCTAATCTGCATTGTTCTACCTTTATTTTTCTTTAGAGCAAAAAAGAGAGCATGGCAGATTAGAGAAAATATTTTTTTATTTAAATAAAATCAATAGTAGTGTCGGGCATGCTGATGTCAGCAATCGACACCACTATTGCTAGTAGTGTCAAACATGTTGATATTAGCAACCGACACCACTAATGCTAGTAGTGTCGAATATGCTGATGTCAGCAACCGACATTGCTGCTGATGTTAACACTGATGTGAAACTTCAATGTCGGTTGCTGGGACCGATATTGGGCATGGCTTGTAGCAGTATCGTTCAAGTAGTGTCGCGCAGTTTGACCGATATTATAGGCTCTTATAACTCAACATTATAGACCTTTTTCGTAGTAGTCTATATCTGTAACAACTGTTAGCTTCATACAAAGCACAGAAAATTGCTACAGCAGTGTCACTATGGCTAGAAACTTGCTTGATGGCCCACCATGTAAAGCGCTTGTCACACCCCAAATTCTTCAATTTGGGGATGTGAATCTTTTTCAATAAAATAAAGTAAAAAATTGCAATTATTTTAATGATTATAAATTGTTACTCATTCGTTTGAATTTTAAAAGTATTCAAATTTCCTTGAAAATGAAGTTTTAATTGTTTTTGTCTAATATTAACTTACATTAACAAAATGATTTTGTATTTATCTTAAAACCGAACTTATTTGAATTAAAAAAATAATAAAGAAGTGTTTTCTCTAAATTTGATTTTTGAAAATATGTCTTTAAAACATAATTTTATTGTGAACATTGATTTTAATTGGAAACTTTCAAATGAAGTAAAATGAATCCATTTCAAATTATAATCTAATAAAATGATTTTTGGTATTTAGAAGCAAGTTTTATTTGATTAAAAAAAGGGGTACTTTCTCATAATTTTAAGTTCCGAAAAGATGTCTTGAAAATATTATTTTATTAAATTTGGTTTTTGAAAGGGTTTTCAAAGAAAGCATGAAATGATATTGTCTCAAAATCTTTCAAATAAATTCTTCAATTGTTTATAAATAAATTATAAACGAAATGAATAAAAGAAATTATAATCAAAGATGGAAAAAATATAAAGGAAATAAACAAAAGGAAAGAAAAAATGTTTTCTCGAATTTTGGATTCTAAAAAAGATGTCTTAAATAGGTTTTATTTCAAATGGTTCAAATAAAGTAAAAATGCATATATCTAAAAAAAATATATTCTCTCATTTCGAAGTTTTGTCAAAGTTTTGAATTAACCTAACAAAGAATTAATTAATAAATAAAATGAAAGAAATAAAAGAATTAAAAAAATAAAAGAAAACCCCTAAACCTCTCCTAGGCCTAAATTTCCCTCCTTTCTCCCTCCCTCACTCACCCCGCCAGCCCAAGTCCCTCTGCAGCCTGTCTCAAAAAAAAAAAGTCCCTCTGCAGCCATCAGGCCCAGCCGCCACCTTTTCTCTTCCTCTCACTGACACGCGGGCCCCACCTGTCAACTCTATCCCCAACCTCCAGCCAAGCCGCCACGCCTGCAACCACCGCCGGCCGAAATCCCCGCCAAACCAGCCGCGCCACGTCCTGATATTCCGCAGCAATGTCGTCCCCGACTTTGCCGCGCCTCTTCCCTTTTATAAGCCGCTGACCCCTGCCTCGTTTCACCCCAAAAACCGAGCTCTCCCCCGAAAACCCTAGCCGCCATGCCGTGCCACCCTACCAAGCCGCCCCGGCCGCCTCTAATCCTGTGCCGAGCATCTCTGATCCGCGCCTCACCCGCCAAGATGCTTCCCCGCCGGTCCGTGCCCAGATCAGCTGCTAGCCGTCACCGAATTCCAGCTGCAGCAACTCACCGTCGCAGCCCCTTGTCCAGCCAACTTTGTTGTCGATCAAGCCCACAGTAAGGATCTCCTTGAGCTTCCCTCCATTTTACACTTGTTCCCGTGGCAACCGGAGCGCCGACTCCGGCCTACTCCGGCGAGGAGACCCTGGCGCCGCCGTCGCCGGCAGCAGGCCACCGCCTGCCTGGCCGCGCCCCGTCAGCCATCGGATCTCGTAGGGACGGGCCAGATTAGATTCATTTATATCATTTGATTTAATTAAATCGCATCCACCGATCCAAATCCAACGGCCAATATTAGACCACGTGTATCAAAAAATCCTATACATCTTATTTGAATCGAACGGCCGAGATCAGATCAACCCCTCCACTTATTAGATCTAATCCAGGCCACCCGATCTAGATCCAAGATCCCGCATGATGCCACGTCCTCAATTCAATTCCATCCGCTCATTTCGACATCTAAGGGCTAGACTAATTCCAGATTATAGAATAAAAATAAGTAAATCCATTACTGTATCAGCATGAGGTCATGCTGACGCCATCATACATGATTAATTAAAATTATTTAGAAATTAGGTAAATTAATGTTGGATTAATCTGTAAATTATAGTTTTAATAATAATCATAATAGCAAAATAATTAATAATATTATTAATTTGAATAATAACAATTGTAATTACTAATTTTACAGATGAACCCAATACTTTTATTTAATTACAACTAAGTCACTGCCTTATGACAAATTTACATTTTCAGCCCCTATGATTTTCTGTAATTAACTTTTAGCCATTAATGAATTCTAAAAATTTCAATTAAGTCCTCAAAACTTAATTTTAATTACAAATTAACCCATAAATAGTAATAATAATGATGATACTTATAATAATTATATAACAATATATATACTTCTATAGTAATAATAATTAGTATAATTATTAATAATTATAAAATATCATAATATAATAATAATGAATAGTACAATAATATGATAATAAATATATTACATAATGATATTAACATTATTAATGATGATGAAATATAATAACACCATTATTAATGTTAATCGTGATAATTTTACTAGTATAATATAACTATAATATTACTTATATTGTCGACAATAATAATAATTGTGATACTGGTATCTTTATAATTAAACCAACTTTAGTAAATTATAAAATTAATCTCTGTTGATTAATAAATCCATTTCAAAACCCAAAGTTTTATAAATTAATATATCTTACTGTTCTAATTTAATAAATTGCACCTAAGTCCCCAAAATTTATTTTTAATTGCAAATTAATCCTTGAAACCTTATAAATAGCATACCTTTTAAACCGTAACTCCGATATAAGTGAATTTTGTACCAAAATGATTGTATCAAAATAACCTAGGCATTCATGATGTTATCATATTGATTCTCTTCTGTTGTATGTATGGCTGTGATTGAATTGTGTTCTTTATCTGTTGTGCCTGTGCTTAGACAAATTCGCTCCGGATGTGCATTGCGAGGACTTCAAGAATCAGAACTCCAAGATCATTGAGCAGCAATAACATTACAAAGGCAAGTGTCCTTGACTATTTTGTACCTACTTTACAAAACCTTTATCTTGTAAATTGCATGCTTGTGTCAAATTAAATGTGCACCTACTATTAGGAATTTACATAGTTTTTTTTTATTATGCCTTGTTGTCCTAGTTTACTTTTTTGTTGGGTAGATCACATGCTTAGCTTGCTGTTGTCGAGATGGGTGATATTAAATGGATTTATTATCATATACTTGCTTCACGAGGATTAATAGGTTATTTAATAGTAACTTAGAGATTAGTGATTTAGAGGATATGGTTGGTGTAGGGCTGTGTGCGGGGTTATCGGCACTGTCCCTTGGTATATTATCTTCTCAAATCTAAGGTCCGGTTTGTGGAGCGACCAATCATGTGTTACCGAACAACCACAAGTCAAATATAGGCGCGACCTGTTGTAGTAAGTGGTGGAGACTAGTTTTGTGCATGCCAGCTGGTGGAACAGGGAAAGCCGATTAGGTCTGGATCTGCCTGGAGAGAGATGTGTGGGGAAGAGAGGGTTACTCCCGAGAATCATCTGGCACAAGAGAGGTACTCTCGGGTTACGGTTAGTTTTCGAACGGGTGAAACCTCAGTGGGCACATACAAGCTGGAGGAAGCCATGAAAAAGCATTAAAGTGATCTTTTGGCCCTCACATCAAAGAAAGTGTGTGAGTGCGGAGCTGGCACAGGCATAATAGAGATTTTTTAGTTCACCTAGAAACAAGGGATGAAATCACTTCTCGTAGAAAATTGTGTATAATCTTTGCATAGTTAAAACTATCATGACAGCCGTGCTCACGGTCATGAGTATTGCATGGATCCTCACATGATTAGCGAGATTTTAGTATGGTTTAGTTGGTGATCACAGTGGGGATTGTGATTGGTTTTTATGTTGGTGCTACCACTTATAAGTGCGATGTCTATCACTTAGTAAATATGTGCTTAATAGGAAGTGTATTTATATTGTGTGCTTTTATGCAAAAAAACTCTATATTGCATTTGCCTTGTTTGTTGTCACATGTCATCTTTTTTCACACTTGCTGAGTACATCCTGTACTCAATCTTGCCTTTATAAATGCTGCTCAGTTGAAAAGAAAATTTAGAGGACATTGAAGACACATGAGCTAAAGTTTAGGCGTGATGCCTCTCCGGTCGACTGCTTGTGGAAGCTGCACTGCGCTTGGTTTACTTTTCCGCTGCATTTGGTAATCATTGTTTTTTTTCTTTAATCGTAACATTGTTCTGTTTTACCTGAAGTCACTTTATGTGTGAAACTTGATTTCTGAGCACATATAAAAGGTCACTTGGTTTTAGCCTTAAAATTGCGTGTGACAGCGCTACTTTCCTTTGGCTATCTGAGTACCCTCGAAGTTATTTGATCAACAAAATCAACTTATTCTCCGCGATTACTGAGTGCTCCGCGCCATGACGGCAGACAGAAGCCGGAGTGAAAAGAAAACAATGGATATAGGTTAAACCTCTGACATGAAAGTTCTATATCTTTTTTAATATTTTTTATTTAAGGCTTTCAACCGGTGCATATTAAGTTTTTTTATTCAAAAATTTTGCACACATGAGAAAAATCAGCACAACGCTGTGATGGCTGGTACAGAATGTGTTCCTTAATTAAACATCATGTTAAAATAGTTAGAACAACTCTAACATATAACTAAAATTAAACTAACGAAAAT
Source organism: Zoysia pacifica (assembly GCA_001602315.1). Taxonomy (NCBI): domain Eukaryota; kingdom Viridiplantae; phylum Streptophyta; class Magnoliopsida; order Poales; family Poaceae; genus Zoysia; species Zoysia pacifica. The sequence goes on along the minus strand of BCLH01002367.1, from coordinate 13,352 downwards.
TATATTTAGCTAGTTGTAAATCAATGTGGATAGCTAAAAAAAATTGTCAACTCCAACAGATATCAATATTAACATAGGTAAAAATTTATTGGTGTTTTGAACCACCAATATAATAGAATTTAAGGTAAGGGGGGAGATCAGCACGCGTAGTGCTTCTTCTGTCAATGCTAGTGACTTGACTCGATGGTTTTTATCCTGGTTCAAGTGATGTGCCATACGTCCAGCAGTACAGGCGTATTAGCCTCATGATGCAAGAGGATGGGGTTTCAATGACGGAGGAGAACATGCCCTCCTGCGCCAGGGGGGGAGAAGTCATCCTTATGTGTTCTATAGTTTACTTCTTGCTTGAGTCTTTCTGTTTGTGTGAGTGCTTGGGTAGCCTTATAATAGTCTGGTTAGGGTTACATGGCGTGTACCTTTCCGCCACCACGGCAGGTGCAGGCGTGGAAGAACACATGGCTTTTGCACTGTCCTGCTGTAAAGATAAAGGACACAGAGAAAGAGGATTCAATTGGTGGACTTATGTAACTCAATTTCGCAACAAATTTAAACTAAGGGACTTGGACACCAACAAAAACAACTTACACAATTCTATTGCTAAGACCACTAACAATTCTAGTGGAAAATAATAAGAACAAGCAAGCTCTTGCACGATGGCCACCAAGAGAAATTATAAAGCAACTTATCAATCTATTCAACGAGTATGAAATGCAAAAAGTAAATAGTAGGGTCAAGAAAATGCTCAACAATTTTTTTGAGGTCTACCAAGAGGAATTACAAAGCAACTTATCAATCTACTCAACGAGTATGAAACGAGAAAAGTAAATAGTAGGGTCAAAAAAATGCTCAACAATTTTTTTTAGGTCTCAGAAGGTTGGCACCTTCCTCTAATCTTAATTGAATCACTCTCATCAGAGTATGGGTCCCTCTCTTTATTTCCAAAACGGTGCTCTTAAGGGTACGCTTCAAGCTGTTAGTAAAGTCACTGGTGATCCCGACTGTAGCGAACAATACCCAATCGCAAGAGCAAGCCTCCAAAGCTTGGGCGCTCTCTCTTGGTATCTCTTTCGAGCATGGGACTCAAAACTACGTAAAAACTTGATGTCATCTTTCACAATCTCCTCAGAAGTTTGGATGGTGACTCCTAGCCAGTCTAGGGTTGCAAACCCAAGAGTAACAAGGCAAGATCACTCCTCTCAAAGCCTCACAAGCTCTAAAAGTGAATGCTCTTGCTACTCTTCTACTAGCACAAAAGATCTTCAATGTGTCATTTGGGCTCTCATAAGTTTGCTCCAACAAAATAGACCTTAGACACACTCCTCAACTTCTCTCTTCACGATTTATATAGGGTACCAACCCATAAATGACCGTTGGAATATGATGTCATCAAGCTGTCTGCTTTTACCAATCAACGGACTGCCTGGTGACTCCATACCTCTGCAGACCTGAGAGACAACCTCTCCAGAATCCATATCATATGACACTGGACTATCCAATGCATAGCTTCATCGGTCTGTCCGGTGACTCTTTCTTCTAGATTATAGAGATACCTCCTCTGGACTTCATCTCTTAGCTTACCAACTGTCCGATCACTAACCACACTGGACTTTCTGGTGACTCTCCACATCTGGCTTCAGAAAATATTTCTTCTGGACTCAGAGGTCCTAGTTCACCGGACTGTCCAGTGACTGCATCTAAAGATGAATCTTGAGTCCTTGACTTTGGCTTTAACCAACTTGCTTCCTCTGACATCTTAAGTGTTTTCTGAGGTAACTAAAAGCATTCGTACCTGCTAACACTTGTATGATCTGAAAGAAATGACTTGACCCACATTAATAGTACAGGCAATCCTCTGGACTCTCTAGCTAATCCTTAGCCTTGGTCTATCTTCACCTGATACTCCTCTGCTTGGGATCATCGTTATCATCGATCGAAGAAGCTCACCATATTAATGTAGAATTTGCCCGGTGGAACATACAATCACATTGGTTACCAATGATACTTACTTAATCACCAAAATCAATTCATGCTTTTTAGGAGACTTCAAAGATCATAAAGCTAACACCTGTGCACCAATCTACCATGTGATGATAGAGATTCCATCCAGCTTACTGCTGGTTGGTTAAAGCACTATTTGTCTATTATGGGAGTGTTGAGAAGTGGCGGAGGACCATTATGGCTAGGGAGGGCAGCCGCCATACCTTGATTGATCCTGTTTTTGTATATCTCCACAACATGGTATGTTAAAATCAGGTTATATGGCTAATTACTGAGGTGTTATCTAAAGCTCGCCACACCTCAAGGGAAACATAGCGCCAAAGTTTGGGGAAAAACTGCAAGCTCAAGCCACCCCAAACTCGTGGTGGGGCTAGCCTCGACTCATGGTGGGTGATATCCACATCATTCCTTTGATACACACAACACTCCTCTAATTACGATGAAAGATCCAGTCATGAGGCCTCATGCAAGACAGTTGAAATTAGAGGTGAGCTCACCTTTGTTTACCTTACTCTAAGAATAAATTACTATCTAATGACTTTAATTATTGTAATTAGAAACATTAAAGAGGATCAAGAGAAGTTGGAGAATAACTCGGAGATACACAATAGCAGGAAGGGTGTTTAATTCCAAAAGGAGTTTGAATTCAACTCGGGTTTGAGTTCTAGTTGGATTCTAAGAGCAGCCTGCACTAAAATAGATGCCAAGTCGCATACGGATTTCATTTCGAACGTTTTAGATATAGATAGAAAACTAAGAAGATATAAGTTTCCAATAGACCAATCTCATACCAAAATACTTCCTATATCTCTAAGAATCGTTGAAAAATATGACATCCAAATATGTTAAAGTGTTGTGCACAATCTTGGGTCATTCAGCCTTGTATGCCCATTAGGGTTTTGTTCAGCGGAGTTTTGCACATTCCTCCACCTTTTATAATCAGTAATTGTCACACCATTAGGATTGGAGATTTTTCTTAGATTATTTTTTTCTGATACAGTTTCACCATTCGAAGGCTATGGTGGACCTTGCCCTGCTTCCTTCGGCCTGCTTCGCTGTTGGGCTGTTATGGCGGTGGGCTTCTTGGTCGCAGGCCTCCGTAGCGGGCCTTGGCTGGAATCGATCACTACCAGAATGCTCGTGTTTGCCGAGTGCTAAGAGCACTCGGCAAAAAGTCAAAAACACTCGGCAAAGTGTTTGCCGAGTGCCACTCACGACATAAGCCACTCGACTTACCTTTTAACGGCAGCGTATATGATAACTTGTGCGAAACGCGCTTAATTTTTTATCATATATTCCACATATGATATTATGAGATCTCGACAAATCTCATAATTTTTAGACTTTGTTTGTTTTTTATATAATTTTAAAACAATTCGGCCACACATTTATGGTCATGTTTCGTGGACAAATATGTTCGACATTTTCTATTACTTCTCGGATAAGACTTCACATTAAACTCAATAACATGAATCTAATTTTTTTATTTTTTTTATTGCGTTATTCGAATCACTTGCAGTTCAAATTTGACTTATCTCCAAAAATTCTATTAAATGAAATAAATTAACTAAATATAGCAAAAAAATCAAAAAATGTACTAAATTTTAACATGGAGTAGCATACACAGTATGTGGGCAGAAAAAAGTTAAGAGGGCAGGTGAGAAAAAAAATTCAATTTCTTTGCCGAGTGTCAGCAAAAAAACACTCAACAAAAGAGCCTTTTGCCGAGTGTTCAGGGAATACACTCGGCAAAATAACCTTTTACCGAGTGTCAAAAACTGGCACTCCATAAAGGGTCGATGTTTGCCGAGTGTCAAACGTAGACACTCGGCAAACCGTAACGGTCGCAAACGGACGTCAGTTTTGTCGAGTGCACGGTACCTGACACTCGGCAAACAAAAAGTTTGCCGAGTGCTGGACCACAGATACTCGGCGAATAAAAGATTTGCCGAGTGTTTTCTGTACGCCGTGAGTTGTTGTTGTGACACTCGATAAACGTTCATTTTGTCGAGTGTCGGAGGAATTACACTCGGCAAACCTCAATGCACTCGGCAAAGAGCTGGTTTTCGATAGTGGATAGGGAAGTAGGCCCCCTGGATTCGTTATCCCAACAAAACTTAAATGTGACACATCATCCAAATTTGTGGCCAGTGAGCTGATTTTTTTGCCTGTTTTTGAAGTATGTTCAAACAGCATCGGATGGAATGCAAATCGAAGTGAACAATCGGAGAAGCAAATTGTCCCAAGGAATGAGCACCGTCCAGGTTCAGTTTGGATAAAGCATCCCGCGTGAGCACCTCCAGGTTCCATGCGGGCGGTAGAATGATGGACAAGGAACTGAAGCGGTGGCGGAGCTCATCCGGTGGGAAAGCTCCAAGCGCTGGCGGAGCTACAGGCCACGTGAAAGTTGGCGGACAAGCCGGAGTTCGCTCAATGCGGTGACGCGCGGAGGTCGAACGGGGCGACGGAAGAGCGGCTCCAATCATCGACCAGAATTGGGATCATGGCAGGGGCGGGATGACTCTTGGCGCGATGACAACAGATTCCAATCATCAGCCCAATGCTATGATGCCCAGATGCACTACATACAAGTGTTGCACCTGTGAAGCACAAGAAAATCGTCAACTGAGTGGGGCATGCAAGATTTTTTTTTAATGTCGGAACTATGATTCCAACCTCTTGTTATTAGTGAAAATTGATAGTAGCAGTTGATTCGGCTTTATATAATTACTAAATAATTAAGTGGCTGAAGTAATCACTTGTATTCTGATCTTGTCCTAGTTATTTGCATATTTCATGCTTTGCAGATAAGGACCAGCGGATGCAGCTTGAAGGATGATTCCCAGGAGCAAGATACTATATCTATGGAGTCGGAGATAAAGCCATACGAATGGCTGAAGCAGGCAGGTTGTTTTGGAGGAACAGAATAGTCCTCTCGGTCAAGATTTAGTTTTAGTTTCAGGTAGTTGCATCTGGATAGAGTTTGTTATTAGAAGAGCCCATCTATAAATAGGAGTCCAACGTGAGAGAGAAAGAGAGAGGCAGAACCATTATTTTTCATCTAGAATTCAATCTACTATTGTTTGCTTTGTTTCTTTGATGTTTTGCTGGGTAAAACTTTGTGTTTCTCCACGAACGAGAGAGCTTCTTTGCCGATTTGTCGAGTAAATCAGTTGACTGCTGTTGCATAAGTGCATCAATTATCTTCTTGCTGCTCAGCGCATTCTGCTGAGCAACACCTCTACATCCATGGATGAACGAAGGCGTTCAATACCAAGCAGAGGTCTGAGGCTCACAACAAAAGAAAGCAAACAAGCCAAAGACTACAAAGAGTTGAAGATTCTATTCTGAAACCTCTATTCGAACTTAGCGAACACTTCCATGATCACTGCTTTCCATAGATGGGCTCGAATGGTTTTCTCTGATGCCTCCCATTCACGAACTGCACACTACAGAGCAATAAGCAACTAGCACCATACATGTATAAGTATCGGTATATGCAAACAACTCCCATTAGATGAAAGCAGGAGAGAGCAGGGAAATGTATGTATGCAAAACCAACTGATTTCGAGAGCAAGAGAAGCAAGTAACAATTAGGTCTACAAGGAATATATGAAGCTATAGGAAGGTGTTTTCAGATGGGAGATATTCATGGCTGTTCTGCTTCTAGTATACAAGTAGTGTTGTTCTAACAGTTGATGAGAAATTAATGTAGATGCGACAGAAGCAGTTATTCATATTATAGCATATACTCTGTCTGTTTCAAAATATAAGCATTTTTAGGTTTAGTCAAATTTAAACTGCTTTAACTTTGATTATTAATAATAGAGAACTAATGATATTTTATCATATATAAAAGGATAAAGTCCAATTTACGTCACTCAAGTATAGCCAAAGTTTAAATAACTCTTTAAACTATGATTTGGTTTATTTTACCCCACTAAAATATGATTTTGGTTCAATTTACCTCCTAGTGCAATTTGTCTTTTTTAATTCTCCTTACACAAGCATAATCTTAAGATAGAAACTCTATAAGATAATAAAGCACATTATTACACATATTAAAAAATATGTCTTAAATTTTTTTACCATTCTTTTACATATAGTTTTGTATTACAAATATTAATTTAATATTAAATATCTTTTCTTATAAAAATAATGACAAAAAATTATAGTTATCTTTTAATATGTGTTATGATGTTTTTTATCATGTCGTAAAGTTTGATTTTAAGATTATGCTTATGTATTGAGAAAAAAAAAGACAAATTGCATGAGGGGGTAAATTGACCTAAAATTATGTTTTGATGGGGTAAAATAAACCAAAACATAGTTTAATAGGTTATTTAGATTTTGGCTAAACTTGGAGGTAGTAAATTGGACTTTATCCTAAAATATAATTATGAGTTCATCGTGAAACAAACTTTTTAAATGTGTAACTTCTTATATTAGAAACTGTTTAATTATTTTATATATTATTAGTTAAAGTTAAAAGAATTTAACTTTGATCAAACCTAAAAATGCTTATATTTTAGTACTATGGGAAACATGGGAGGGGAACCGTAATGAAATAGGCGCTCAGGCTGAAAGATGAAGGGAACATTTATGTGGAGGTTGCATTGGAAGCATTTTTCTTGCTGGCCAGATGGTCCAGTAGAATGACTAATCAGTGCATTTAAGTGTTGGATGCATGTTCTAGCTGCATCAGCAGAACATACGAAAGCTGTAATTACAAGAAATATTTATCGTGTCTTGATAAAAGCTAGAGTTCCCTTGTGGCTGCAGGGACGTGGTGTTAGATGATAAAATCAGTGCGTGTCAACTGGCACAGATTGCACATTCCCCCTCCCAACGCCACAACCCACCATGGCATGGGCACGATAGGGGTATTCCCTTGTGGCTGCAGGGACGTGGTGTTTGCGGCAAGGTGTGGCGGGCGTGACGGCCGGCCCCATCACTGGTGCTATCCGTAAGGCCGCAAGGACTGCGGCATCTAGCTTCCCCGGGGGAGGTGGATTGTGTAAGGGATGTGGCTTTCCCAGCAGTGGTGGCCCATCTCCTTCGTTTGGGCGTTCAGCAGCTTGGAATCCATCAAAGTACTAAGACGATTTCTCCGTTTTAGGAGTTGCATCCATCTCTACTATTAAGAATTTGAATAATCTCTTTGATTCAAAAATCTTGTAATTGAATAGCTCAGCTTCTGCACCTCTGATGAATTATTCCCAGTGTGTATTCTGCTACTTTCAACAGCTTCATTTATTCCCTTACTTGTGCTTAGTTCAGTTAAGAGTTCAATTGGGCAAATAAAGAGTTGCAGTGCTGCACATTCTCAACGTACAACTGCCATGGAACATTATCATGATTTTTCTCAATGGGTGCCAAATTCAAGATGCAGTGTTAAGTTGCCTGATGTATATGTCGTTGCCTTCTTGAGATAAATTCAGAGGGCCAGCATGTGAGCTCGTCTATCTATCCTCTTATGTCAGAGAGTATGGTTTTAGATTGTTTGATTGCAAACACGGTGAGCTCATCTGGTTTTTTTCATTGCAGGCTGTAAGAACAGGCTATAATATTTTTCGTTATGGGCTATAAGAACAAGCTACAAGATGAAGATATGGTATGCTGCTCTTGCCTTATTTCTTATTCTACAAAAGAGGATATGTTGAAGGTGGCGCCATTGTTTAGGAGATTGTTTTAGTATTAGGAGTGCTGTTTGACTTCTTTACCAGAGAGCCCCGGAACTTGGTTGCTGCCCCTTCTCTATATTTTGCTTGCCCGTGGAGCTGATCTGGAACTGAAACTGCAGTATAGCATTATGTTTGATACTCCTGCTTATACTCCAGCTTACACCCGTGGAGCTCGGAAACTCTTTAGAGTGTTCAGTTCGGAAACACCTGTTTACAAAAAATCTTATTGCTAAGAAATTTTTCAGGTCAGTTTGTGTGTGAAATTGTTCTGGTAAGATAGTTTAGACTGTCAGTATTGATGAAATTGTCTGTATTTTTCCTGTAATTGCAGAAAAGAGAAAGGAAGTAAGGCATTGCTGTAATTAGAAAAACATTGATGTAATTATATTATATCATCATGTTCATGGTTGTAAATAAATATTGCTATCATGTTCTATTTTGTCTGTTGGGTTTTCTTATCAAACAACAACAATATCGCATAGTTCAAAATAGTGTCCATAATAAATCTTGTCTACGTGCAAAGCATTAAAAAACTTTATTTTACTATCAGTCTTTTTGTTGTCTGTATGTTAGATTTTAACCTCTTATAGACGATCTCCGATTTATGGGTTGTATATATGGGTTGTATATGCCCTTATAACCCAACTGGACTGAATCAAAATGATCAGTACACGGACTAGTACATTGATTGAATTCACATTAAAAGAAAACTGAACATAATTAATAAATAAATGCTTAAGGGAAACATGAGTAAAATCAGTTTCATGTAACTGCTTGGGCATTGGATTACTGGGTATAATTTTCAGATTGTGTGCCATGCACTGATGTGAGGCTAGCGTGCTTAGGCTACCAATAAATAAAATATCAAGCAATGTGCATCTTGTAACGGCACGAGTGCCACAATGATCACTGCATTCACTTTGAGTTTTTGATCTACAAAAGCAGACAGTATTTACACCCGACACACGCTGTTGCACCAATTTTAAAGCTGCAGCGACATTAGAAAGTATACAGTGAAGGATAGTTCTCGTTTGTATCCACGCCCCGCAGGTACATCATCAAGTGAGCGGGGTAGGAGAAACTGGCTCGAATGGTTTTCTCTGATGCTTCCCGCTCCAGAACCGCACACTACAACATGCTCAGTAATAACTGACTACCACCACATATGTATAAGTATCGGGATATATAAACGGTTCCTATTAAACAAAAGCAGGAGAGAGAGCAGGGAAATGGACGTACGCACGACCAACTGATTTCGAGAGCAAGAGAAGCAAGTAGCAATTAGCTGGACAAACAATATATAATATATGAAGCCATAGGAAAGGTGTTTTCAGATGGGAGTATTCATGACCGTTCTGGTTGTAGAATACAAGCAGTGTTGTTTTAACAGTAAGATGGGAAATGAATGGAGATTCGACTGAAGAAGCTATTCACATAATAGCGTATATAATGGTGAGCATGGGAAGGGAAGGGTAAATTAATAAACGTGCACTCAGGCCGAACGATGAAGAATCATTTACGTGTAGGATAATAAACTCACATTGGAAGCATTTTTCTTGCTGGCCAGATGGTCCTTACTCCTTACTCGAATCAGTGCATTTAAGTGTTGGATATGCATGAACTAGCTGCGTCAGCAGAACACATGAAAGCTGTAATTGCAAGAAATATTTATCGTATATTGATAAAAGCTAGAGATTTTTGTTATGTGTTTTCCTGACTACACGAGTTGGTCATAAATATACTCCCTCCATTTTCAAACTGTTGTTGCCCACTGACTTGTAATATCAACTTTGATACTCATCATATTCAAGAATTTTTATAAATATAATATATTTTGTTATAAGTTGGTTTACCATTAGTTATTTGAATCACAACTTAATATTTTACATATTTGAACTAATTTTTTGAATACGACAAATGGTCAAAATTGATTTTAAAAGTCAACAATGACATCAATTTAGGAACGAAGGAGGTATAAATAATGAAGTAAGGTTTGTTTGTGTTAGATGATAAAATCCGTGCAACTGTCACACATCGCATCCCCACCCCCCCCCCCCCCCCCCCCCCAACCCCAACTCTCTACCAAAAAGTTCATGGGCACGATTGGTGCATCCCTTATGGCTGCAGATACTGGACTGAATCGAAATGATCAGTATATGGATGTATTGACCGGACATTTCACGTCAAAAGAAAACTAAAACTGAACGTAATTAAACACTGTTTAAGGGAACAAGAGGAAAAGCAGTTTCAATTGCTTTTGGGTTGGCCTACTGGGTGCAATTTTCAGAATGTGGGCCGCTAATGTGAGGATTAGGTTACCAATCAACAAAATATCAAGCAGTAGGCATCTTCTACTACCTGTCTCTAAATTTTTGTCACTTTTAACTTTTAGATTTCATGTTTAACTCTTCATCTTATTCAAAAAAAATAGTAAAAATATTATTTATTTTGTTGTGATTGGTTTTATCATAAGAGATACTTTAAACATGACTAATTTATTTTCAAATTTATAAAAAGAAATTAAATAACACGTGTAGTAATTAACAGCACGAGTGCCACAACAATCACTATGTTTACTAGTGTTTGTGAACAACAAAACCGGACAGCATTTACTCCCAACACACACTTATGTGCAACTTTTGTAGATGAACCAATGTTTCACCAGATGATCAGTTTTCATAAAAAAACAAAGCTGATGCAGTGAATCGAAGTTTGTTGTACATCAAGTTCCTTAACTAGTGTGCACTTCAGTTTTTAGTGCCTACATTTCCATTTGAAACCGCTGAAAATGCCGTCCTCTTTTTTTTTTTTTTTGGGAGGGGGGGGGGATGTAGCATTTGGTCATTTCAATGGTCCTTGGCAGTATACACAAACAAAGCCAGGCGACTGAACCATCCCCAGAGAGTTATCATTCACTAATGCCGCTCATTCTCAAGCTGAACGATGAAGGTAAGGGTAAAAAACGCGCACTCAGGCTGAACGATCAATGAAGAAACATTTGTGTGGAGGATAATTAAATTTGAACTAGAATAATTTTTCTTGCTGGCTAGATGATCCTTACTCGAATCAGTGCATTTAAGTGTTGGATGCATGGACTAGCTGCATCAGCACAACACCAGAAAGATGTAACTGCAAGAAATATTTTTTTGAATAAAACAAATTGAGAACGGAGGGAGTAACTTTATTGTTGTTTAGATGATAAAATCAGTGCTGTCAACTGGCACACATCGCACACCCCCACCTTTTCCCGAATGTCACGGGCATGACTACGATTGTTGCATCCCTTACGGCTGCAGATTTTATCACCCAACTGGACTGAATAAGAATGATCAATACATGGATGTATTGATTGAACAATTAACATCAAAAGAAAACTGAATGTTTCAACTGCTTGGGCACCGGACTACTGGGTGTAATTTTCAGAATGTGTACTGCTAATGTAAGGATTAGGCTACCAATAAACAAAATATCAAGCGGTGCGCATCTTGTAACAGCACGTGTCACAATAATCATCAAGTATACTTGAATTTTTTTATCAACAAATGCAGATACTAGTATTTACACCCAACCCAGCTGGTGTGCAAATTTTGTAAGTGAACTGCAGCAAAATTAGAAAGGATACAGTGATGTTCAGAAAGCTAATATATATTCAAGCGTTATGGCTGTGAAGTACAAGAAAAGCGTTTCCATTTGTCTCGTCACCCCAGCAAGTACGTCGTCAAGTGTGCGAGGCAGGTTGGATAGGCTTGCATGATTTGCTCTGATGCCTTCCATTCCTAATTGCATACTACAGCTTGCTCAGTAAGTGACTAGCATCACACATGTATTAGTGTCGGTATAAACGGCTCCAGTTAGACGAAAGCAGGAGAGAGCAGGGAAATGTATGCAAGAACAACTTATTTCGCGAGCAAGAGAAGCAAGTAGCAATTAGCTGGACAAGCAATATATGTAACGATTGGAATCTGTTTTCAGATAGGAAATATTCATCATGGCTGTTCTGGTTCTAGCTTACAAGCTGTGTAGTTTGAACAGTTAGATGGGAAATGAATGGAGATTGACTGAATAAGCTATTCACACATCATAGCATATATAATGGTGAGCGCGGGAGGTGAAGCACTCAGGCTGAAGGAACATTTATGTGGAGGATAATTAAACTTGCATTGGAAGTATTTTTCTAGCTGGCCAGATGGTCCTTGCTACACCTGTGTGGCGCACTTACATTTTTGATGCATCAGTGTGGCGTCAGCACAACACACGAAAATGTAACTGTAAATAATATTTATCGCATTTGAGAAAAGCTACTGATATTTGTTATGTGTTTTCCTGACTGCAAGAGTTGATCATAAATATAAAAATGAAGTAAGATTTATTGGTGTTAGATGATAAAATCAGTGCGCGTCAACTGGCACACATCCACCCCCACCTTCTCGCAAAGTTCATGGGTATAGGCACAACTGGCGTATCCCCTTATGGCTGCAGATTTATCACCCAACTGGACCGAATTGAAATAATCAGTACATGGATGGTACGTACATTGATTGGACAAGTCACATCAAAACAAAACTGAACATAATTAGTCACTAGTTAAAGAAAAAGACAGGAAAATAAGTTTCAACTGCTTGGGCACTGAGCTAATTATCAGATTGTGGACCGCTAATATTGTGAGGATTAGGCTGCCAATAAACAAAATATCAAATAGAGTGCATCTTGTAGTTAAAAGCTGTGAGTGCCATAACGATCATCACTGAGTTCACTAGAGTTTATGATCAACAAAAGCGGATAGCATTAAACCCAAATGCTGATGAGCGGCTTTGTAGGAGAATGGATGTGGAATTAGGAAGGGTACAGTACTGTTTATTCTACAACCAAGTTCCTTAAAAGTTTCTCACGGCCTATGCCCTTGTGCACTTCAACAAAAAGAATACTTTTTCAGTGCTTACATTTCCATCTGAAACCAATGAAAGTGCCATCCCATTTGAGGGGAATGTAGCATTTGGTCATTCCAATGGTACCCTAGCAGAACGCACAAATGAACCCAGGCGACCGAACCAGCCCTAGAAAACTATCATTTCACTGATGCCGCTCATTCTCAAGCCGACAAATTCGTATTACTTATGTGAATCACAAATGTGAGCAGTGGTGTCCATGTTTCTTCTCGGCCATCAGGAGGAGGGAGAATTAGAGTGTGATGATGATAATTAGATGGCACATACTTATATGTAGGATGAAGTTTTGGAAAGGATCCAAAACAACAACTATTTATAATAAAATGTGTACACGAGGTCAGTGGGTTTGGTGGTTGAAGTATTTGTTTCTTCTGGCTCTACGTACATTTGGTGGATTGCCGGATATTTGTTGCAAAAGTGGAAGGATCATACAAAATCGATGGGTGACATTTGTCATTACTAGTTTCCTACATAACTAGAAATTGAAAAGTTGTTGACTAAATTAATCTGCGGTGGTTAGAAAATAAAGAGGGTCAAATAAAATGTGGAAGGATGCATCAGATGGGAACACATGCATGTTCAGTTTGAGTTCAGACTCCGAAAATGAATCGCATTTCTTGTACGTGGCAGCATATGAAGTCTAAATTAGACTGCTAAAGTTTGTATACCTAACCTCCCTGAACTATAAAACTGATAATTCAACCCCACCGGTACTAAAACCAAA